>OMOT01062233.1:4393-14592 GCA_900312575.1 Acanthochaenus luetkenii | reverse complement strand
CATTCAGCTACCTTACTAATAATTGAAGCTGACAATAAAACATTTGATCTGTTTCTTATTTGACATTCTGTTCTCTTCAAAGGACAATGAAAAGAGAAAGGTGATATTTGGTTGTCTCATGAACGCTCACATAAACGCACACACACACACAATGGCACATGCGTGTATGCTCTTGCACGCACATACACACGCATCCACACACACACACACACACACATACATACACACGCCTCTGATGAAAGTGACCAAATTACTTGTTAAGAAGAAAATAACTTGCACACACACACACACACACACAAATCTACTCGCCCTTCTTATTCCAGCGAGTTGATTAAAAAGGGATTATTATGGTGTGCAGTAACCATGGCAATTCAGATTGGGGCCATTCAGGTCAATCTGTAAAAACAATAGTCCTGCTGCCAAACCAGTGCAGCACATCATTATGATTTGTTCTATATCTTTTTTTTATCTCTATGAGAAGTGTTAAGGCATGCCAACAATCAGTATACTGCTGAATCCCAGGGATTTGCATAATGTCTTCAGCATTTTAAATGGCAGCAACTGTGTGTGTATGCATTGGGCAATTTCTTGATATGAATAAGCAGTTTAGTGCTCTTATTAGAAGCTCTGTGATTACAGACCGGGATTATATGAAGAAGATGGCTAGTTTAGTCTCCACTACCAATGAGACCAGAGTCATTCAAATAAATACTTTAGCCAAGTTGTATAGGTGCCATGTTTGCTCTCCATTCTCAAGCGCTAATAGGTTTTGGCTGCAGATATGTACTGCATCAATGCCCAGCATAATATCATCATGGTGCCGAGCCAAGCATTCTAAACACAGAAGCACAAGTTATTCAGCAGTGGCCATGAAGAAGGATTGTGTAGCTACCATACAGCAGGAGAAGCTAACATGGCTGAAAACGACAATGGCTGAATGCGGTCTATCTGCAGCTCTAGTGAAACTTGAGAGGGGAATTGCGACGGTGTGCGTGTGTGTGCAGGGGGGATTCACTGGCAAACCACTGAGCGGTTTCATTGGTTCAGATCTAGTCCTGCCATGGATGAGAATTGCTAAATTAAGTAGGGCTAAACAGCAGAGTGTGTGCTTCCAGGATTAGGCTTGTTTTTAGAGGCAGCCAAGTCTTGGCTTAGAAATGCCTTTCAGTGGGGACTAAGCACTGGTAGAAAGTTAATATAAAACTTCAATTGGCACTGATCAAGTATAATTCTGGATTACATGTAGTATAACTTACACTGAAGGATTAGTTTAATTCTATGTTGTAGAGATCTATCCAATGGGGGATTTGTCCATCAAGCATTAGAAATACAAGTACATTGCAGAGTGCTGTTTGTGCACGAGGTGTTAATGCCATGGGGATTTCACAAAGATTGGGTCCTAGTCTGCGCTAAAGTACAGTACATACATTATGATTCCTAGTGAAGGCTTCCTGCTGAAGAAGAGGCATTATAGCATGTGCTGTATTTCTCATTTTCATTTCAGCATGGGGAGACAGTTCTTAAGGGATTAAGGTATTAAGTAATTAGTCATTTAAAAAAACGTATTAAAGACGATGTAAAGACAATGAGTAGCTTTTGTCATGACAGACACAAAACAGGCAGACAGGGGATCATATATATGAAAACTGTATAGACATACTGTATATATGAGGCTATCCTCCTTTCACCCGTGCCCGCTCCTCTATCCTCTTTTCTCCCCTCCTTCCATCCATTCGTCATCTCTGTATGCCTACAGTTACACAATCAGACAGCAGTGAAAGAACAAATAATTGCGCACGTATCGTAATTTCTTCTGTTTGGTTTGGACTTTATTGAAGTTGTTTTTACACCAGAAATTATCCGCACCACTGTCCCAATGGAAGAGGACAGAGACCGCCAATTTTTTGCAAACCTTTTGCACATTTTTGGTCCGCACCTGAGTCCGCATGGCGTGTTTACACCTATCAAAATGATCCGAACTTGTCCAGACCAAACAATGTAGGTGTGAAAGCCACCTAACAGCTGACAGCAGGATACAAAGTGGTTTCGACAGGAATAGTAAGAACTATGATGAGTATTTTAGAGATGGACATGGATGGCACTTGGATTCACATTTCCAATGAAATAAAAAGTACACAGATGCAGAGGTGTAATGTTACAGCATGTCAGATTCATCCAAAAGCCAGTCAATGATACTATGTGCTGGTTCTAACATAAATAGATAATAGCCTCCCCCTTTGGAAGTGAAAGTTGGAATTCTCTGGAAGTTACAGGTAAATGATATCATGGGTGTGTGGCAAGGCCTGCAGGCAATCACTGAGTATAAAACCAAGCACCATGTTCTGGTCAGCGACCCCTCCATCCCCGAGAGGCTAAATTGATTTGATTGTAGATTTGATTCCAATGAAATCAAGTGTCCCTCTTTTCCTAGTGAGCAGGGCAATCTACCCTCTACCATCTCAGAACATGTCAGGTCAGAACCCTGTTCCACCGACAAAACATCAGGAAGGCGACAGGCCCGACGGCGTAGCGCTAAATAATCTAAAATACTGTGCTGACCAACTTAACCCAGTCCTCACTTCCATCTTTAAATGGTCACCTTTACTCAATTGTGCCTGATTGTTTCAAGTCAGCTTTGATTATTCCAGTGCCCAAGAAAAATAACCAGTCTTAATGATTATAGGCCCGTCTCCTTAACTTCAGTCATTATGAAAGTCCTTGAGCGTCTGGTCTGCAAACGTCCGTCCAGTATCACACCTCATCAATTCGCTTAAAGAGCTAATAGATGTGCGGATGATGCAGTGTCACTATGCATACACTCTATTCTTCAGCAGCTGGAATCAAGTCCACTTGTGCCTAAGTTCTCCTGATTGACTTTAGTTCTGCCTTTAACACCATTGTTGACACTGGGTGTCAATGCATCACTGTGTCACTGGATCTTGAACTTTTTGTCTGACAGGAAACGAGTAGTGAAAATGAGAAATCATGTCTCGCTGTCTAGGCATCTGAACACTGGCGCCCCCCAGGGTTATGTCTTATCTCATCTGCTGTACTCAATATACATAAACAACTGTTGTGCACATTTGCTGATGACACCACTGTGGTGGGTGTAATTACCAACAATGATGAATCAGTCTACCGCAGGGAAGTGTAGGAGCTGGTGAGGTGGTGTGCGGCTAACAACCTGATACTTAATACCTGGAAAAAACGAAAGAGCCTGTTGTTGATTTTAGGAAGAAAGTAGGCCGTCATCTCTCTCTCTCCATCAACGGTCAAGTTGCAGAGGGGGTCTCCTCCTTCCGGTTCCTTGGGACCACTATCCACAAATCCCTATCATTACATTACATTACAGCATTTAGCAGACGCTTTTATCCAAAGCAACTTACACATTACAGCATTTAGCAGACGCCTTTATCCAAAGCGACCTACATGTCATACCGTTGGCGGAGGCAGCCATGCAAGGTACCAACCTGCTCAACGGGAGCAATCGGGGTTAGGTGTCTTGCTCAAGGACACTACGACATATTTTTTTTTCCCCCGGGAGGAGCTGGACTCAAACCCCCGACCTTGCAGTTGCGGGGCGGGAACTCTACCTCCTGAGCTACTGCCACCCCCATACGGGTATACATTGCATGCATCATATACATAGTACATCACACCATGCACCACACTACACACAAACACATATATATATGCATGTCTTTGAGTGTGGGAGGAAACCGGAGCACCCGGAGGAAACCCACGCGAACATGCAGTACATAGAAAGGGCCACACAGAAAGGGCCAGGCGAGATTTGAACCCAGGACCTTCTTGCTGTGAGGCGACAGTGCTAACCACTGCGCCACCGTGCCGCCACCGTGCCACCCGCCCTATCATGGGATCGTAACACCAGTCTCATAGTCAGTAAAGGCAACCGCGAAAGGATTGGGGTCAGCCAGAAAGCCTTGATTCACTTCTACAGATCTGTAATCGAGAGTGTGCTTTTTCCCCATTCGTGTCTGGTATAAGACTCGGCTTGAAAAAGTGACATGCAGAGCATCTAAAATCATTGCCTGTAGTCTTCCCTCACTTGCATCACTTTATTCCACCAGAATAATCAGGAAGGCTAAAAATATTACCACAGATCCCTCTCATCCGTCATACTACCTCTTTAGTCTCCTCCCATCAGGTAGAAGATACAGAGGCATTAAGTGTAGAACATGGCGCCTCAGGATAGCACCTACCTCGAAGCCATCAGGCATCTGAACTTGCACTGACTGTCCCTAAATGCACTTAACTTAGTACTTTAACACTATACGCACTTTACTACGTGCTGGGATACGGCGATGTTTCGGGGTATTGTGCTGTAAATGTAAATTCTGTTGTTACATATTGCTTGAGAGAGATTTTAAAGATGAAAGATGAGGGAGAAGAAGCAGGATATTTGCTATTCATGTCTCACTTTTCTTGGCAGGCCTCTTCTCTTCTCTGAGGTCTGTGCTTGGGAGGAAAAGTCATGTTCTGGTATCAAAGGTTCTGACAGGCGTCACTGATATTGAAACCCAAATTATTTATGACTAGAAGGAAAGGTGGCTGCGGCAGCAGCTAACTTTGTCTCCACTGTCAGCTAGTGTGTGTCTGTGTGTGTGTGTGAGTGTGTGCGAGAGAGCGCTCACATTGATATTGTAGCCTAGATGTAAAGGTTCCTAGAATGGCAACGCCTGAGGGAGAGAGAGAAGAGAAGGATGAGGAAAAACTGTCAACAAACACACAAAATTATAAGCCTGACATAATGTGACAGTTTAGAGTACAGTATTTTGGCATCTGTGGTTTAGCACTATTACATTTCCCATAGTGGAAAGCGGCCAAACTTCAGCAATGAACTTGATAGTTCAGAGACAATTTTCTGCACTGTGTTATGGGCTGGGAGATCTGAATATCATCAATTTAGGAGTCAGAAAGTGTCATGCAAAGGTTCCATTTGTTGATGCTTGGTGTAATCTATTACTGAATTGATTCTCATGTCATCAGTGATGGCTTTGAGCTTAATGCCTAGTGCCTACACCAGGCACCATGAACTTCAATACACATGATCTGATGTAACTATCCCTTGTGCAGTAAAATGGAGTGAGTGCATACTGGTAATTCCTGTCAAGCAATTTGAACCCATATAGTCCACTTATATTATTATTTCTGTTTGTTATTGTCATCATTATGTATGCACCATACCTAGATGACTTGTAAATGTGTTGCTAATTACAGTACAGAAGCCTTAAATAGAGTTAAGGTTAGTGATCATCGATGTTTGAGTGACGTCAACAGTTACACCACTTCACACCTGGTCACATGACCATTGCACTGCTGTGTGTCCGGCATGCTCCTTCCACGTTAGCTTATGAAAGAGGTAATTGTTCATTTGAATAATTTGAATACAGTATTATTATCTGACTCTTATGAATATTCAATGCAGCACAGCATAAGATATTACTGCGGCTGAATGTCAACTACCTAGTGCAACATAAGCTTTTCCACATTTTGTCTCTTGTGCTAGGAATTAACAGTTAAAAGTATTGCCACTTCCAATAAAAGTAACCCTTGATTACATTGAAACCTTCAGGAGAGGGCATCCTATTTATATATCAGATCATTAGGAAAGCAACCACTTTGGTATGTTGATGCAAATAGAAATGGTTTGTCTGCCAGGCAGGTTTTTCCACATTTTTTGACATTATTCCCAACCTTGTTATCGAGTGCGCCAAGATTTCTCAGATTTTACTCAAAATCCACATCTATTTGGAATACTTACACGGCTCCATAGAGGTATGGTACATTCTACCTTTCATATGCCGAGCTGACAATGACAGACTGTGTTGCACATAAATCTCAACATTGGTGAGTCCAGCTTTATCTGGACAGACTGCTTCTTTGGTGCTATTTAGGAGACAGTTTGTATTTCACTCTTACGTTTTGATTCATCACCTCCTGTGGGCGAAGATGATTTCCTGCCACTGTCTATACCCGACACTAGAATTTAATTTGTTCAATTAGGGCAAATATACTGGGTCTCAATTAGAGTGGATGGGACGCTCTTCTCAATTGCAGGACCCTGGCGTCATGTTTAATATGAATTTACAGTATCTATAGAGCAAGTCTTCCAGTGTTCAAGCTCTATAACTGCAGGCTTTAGATAAATTAATGTGTGGCAATATATCATAGGAAAAATACATGATGTGGTCTAATACAGCAACATCTGCAGACTACATCAACCACCAATAGGCCACCAACAACCACCTGGACTCATAGAGGGACCATGCTCATATGGCTAAAGCCTCCTTCTCTCCCACTTCCTCCTTCATTGCTACCCGGTCATCACCCCACAACCCCTCTCTCTCTCTCTCTCCTCCCCCCTGTCATAGTATAAGGGCCGACATGAGTGATCAGGTCCCTGAAAAGTTGTTGGGGCCAGCCGAGCCCTTTATGACCATCGTCATAAATGTTTCTGGGCTGGAGAGGGCAGTTGAACTTTAAAAGATTAAAGCAAATATGAAATGTGGAAATGTGCTGGTATGATTTAATGGAAAAGCAGACAGACAATGTATGGTGAAGGCAAAGGGGGATGGATGGTTTTGAGAGATATAGAGGAAGATACACAAAGAGATTGTACAATTTAGAACATATTTTGTATGAGTGAGAGAGGGATGGAGAGAGAGGAAGAGAGAGAGAGAGAGAGAGAGGTGGAAAATAAACTCCTTCCAAGCACATCCATTTCACAGTGTTTGCCTGGACTCTCCCTCTGGACATCACCTCTCTTCCCCTTCAAATGATTATCCCTCCATCCACCATTATAAATGTGGCAAAGAGCCACTGACACACACACATACATATGTGTATGTGTGCACGTGCGCGCGCACACACAACCACAAAAAGCGACGGCAAGCTTCCTAGACAACCATTAGAGGAAGCCCGAGATTTCTAAGTACTGCTGACTGCAGATATGGAGTATCTGCCAGGGCTATTGACATTTTATTAATACTGCTGTCAATTCCAATTGTAAAATATGTGACTTTCACTCCAATGAAACGATTGAGAGACTTATATACTGCTCCCACCCCACACACAATCCCTTCCAGCCTCTAATCCATAGGAGTAGAAACTAGGGACCAAAATACCAACATAAAACATAATCAACAAATCTCTATCCATTAGCCTTTGAATCAACAGCCAGAGGCTCTGAGTCACAGTAGGTTGAAATCAACGGCTCTGCTTTTTGGAATCATTGATGCACCGTTTTAGTTTAGGGAACTAAATGTATTCCGTGCACACAAATTAAGCCAAACTCAGGGCACATATTAACCAAATCGAGGGAATGAAATGTATCTTGTGCGCACAAATACAACAAAACAAGGGTTCAAATTACATATCATGCGCACGTTATACTATATTGTGGCCTCTATATAACTTTTTTCTCTCCTTATAGCCACTCCGGGGCTCCGTACTGTCCAAATAAGTGGTAGTCAGAAGAAATTGTACAAACTATTCGGCATATCTACGCTGTGGCCTATTTTCTGCCATATGATAAAGCACTATTCACACACTCAAACGCAACAGAAACAGATCAAAATAAATATGACAGCAACGCATAGTGCTACTTAATTTACTAAAGTCAGCAGCAACCACTTCTTTAGTGTATTGTTGTCTAATTTCCAAAATAAATGTAGTGCCAATGTATATTTTAGGCCATAGTGGGTTCTGTTGGCCCTGTACTGATAAACGTCTTCACAATCAATCTTTTCATCCCTAAAAAGGTAAGACACATTTGGATCATAGCTTACATAGCAATTGAGATGTCACCTCTCTCCCTAGAGGTATTTATCTCTTGATGGGAGTGCTGTCTTCCAGAATGACCACGCCCCTATTGACAGCATGATGGTTTAAAAGCAATGAAAGATTTTAGCCATATGCCGGGGGCCAATAATCATAAATTACCTCAAACATGCATTTATGGGAGATGACATACAATGCCGGAGAAAGCATTTTCCACCATCCTTCATTAAGACGAAGTAATGATTAGCATTGACCTTGTCCTCTAGAAGATGTCTGGACCCGAACAATGCCGCAAAAGCATTCCTGGTCAACGTGGAGCCAATATCGCTGGCAGAAGTCTTGATGCTGGTGGTGCCTTGTCCTGTACTTTATTCAATTAGTAATGTGTTGAGGAACAAGAAGGTAAGCAGTACCTTAGGGGAGACAAATGGGGGGCATTTTCCCTGACACCACGCAATCTGTCCTCACACCAGTCTACCTTTCTCTCACTTTTTTCTATCTGTTCTCTCTATCTTTCTGTCTATTTTTTCTTTCTGATCTCTCAAGTCAGCCATATAATCACCATCCTGATCTGAAGGTGGTTTTCAATAAACAAACGCAAACAATATATAAATAAACAAGTCCTGTTGCAGAATTTTTATTCACCTATTTACATTTATTAGTAAAGGTACTGTTTTCCTCATTCCCTCAGATATAAGCATAAGCTACCAACTGGAACTTCTTTCTAAATTAATGATTGATGAAACATAAATAAAGGATTTCACTTTCCCCAAATTCAGCGACCGGACTAATTTGTGAATATATTTGCAGAATCGACTTTGTTTGCGTTTGTTTAGTTGCTAAAACTGATTTGGAGACCTGTTCCACCATACAATGGCAGTGAATAGAGAGAGAAAAAAACAACTCTCATCAACCGATAACAGATAATCGCAGATTTTGGGGCTTATATCATTGCCAGGAAGTTACACAACCGAAGATACTACCCAACTTCAACAGCTCAGAGTTCTCAGTTTCAGGCCTGAAAAAGCTTGTGGGTTCGGGCAGACAATGTCTCTGTTTGTAGGCTACTCTGCACTTTCTGCACTCCAAGAGCAAGAGGTTCTCATGGTGGCCAAACAAGTCAGTCTACAAGATATCGCCATCTTGTGTTGCACTTAACGTTCACTAAAAATAGCAAAACATTATCTCTATTTTTTCACCCTACACATGAACAAAATACATATTGTGGCACACTCAGGGGTAAAAGGAGTGTCCACGGGGCCGGAAATAACAAAGATACTGTCCACATAGCAAGTCACCCGAAACAGCTCTGTATTTACTGCTTCGGGGAGGGAAGGGGTCCCAGATACACAATGTTGAGGGGGGGTGGTCGTGGTCCAGTCCAGGGGTCAAGGCAGGAGAAGGGTAGTCAGACAGGCGATGGTCGAGCACAAGGAGGGATCTCAGACGGTCAGGGATATAACACACAGCAGGGTCCTCAGTCCGGTCGGTCATACACTCTCTCATCGCTACTAGCTCGCTCTTACAGTCTCGTTCTCTTTCTCCGCTACCTTCCATGGGTCACACACCCTCTCTGCCTTCTCTCGCCCTATTTAACCTCTGCCGCTCTCTTTCCCCATTGGCTTCAGCTGTTTCCTATCACTTGCTGATTGGGGCGGACGGCACGTACCACTCCTCCTACACTCCCTCCGTCTGCCACAATACACATATATATATATATATATCAGTTTTAGTTTTTTCACTGTCTCACATTTTTTTTAACTAGCTTTTGTCTTTAGTTTTCAACTTAGTTTTACTTTACGATAACCTTGGTGTGCATGGATGGGTGCATGGATGAGTGCATGAATGGTAAAACATAATGCGACAGAATTGTGAAATAATATATCACAAAGTACTAAATGGCATGTGCTGCAGCCTTTGCTGATCAGATGACTCACTCACCCATGTATGCACAAACACATGTAGACACACTGTCCTGCAGGCCTTCTCCTAAATCAGAGCTTTTTATTAATAGTCATGTGTGTGCTCCACATATGTAACTGAACATGTTTTATTCACTGCTGGTTATATGTGGGCCACACTGCCGTGTGTGTGTGTGGCTCAATACAATGTGCAGAAAGCCCATCACTCTATAAATCAAAGATCGGCTGCATTAAATATGTTTTCCATCAAGGCACTGTGAAGATGCACCAACATTAAAGCAGACAATTAGTCAATATTAAGAACTAATGGCATACATAGCAGTCAGCATTGTAATAGCTTCATAGGTGTGTGTGTGTGTTTGTATGTGTGTATCTCTCTCTCTCGTTCTCTCTCTCTCTCTCTCTCTCTCTCTCTGTATGTCTCTCTCTCACACACACACACACACACACACACTGCTTTCACCACAAACAAAA
>OMOT01062232.1:5268-15327 GCA_900312575.1 Acanthochaenus luetkenii | reverse complement strand
TAACCCCCCTCGCGGTGGTCTGCGAGCCACGCCATTCCTCCACGCTGTAACCACACAGTCAGCAAAGCCATTTCACAGTTTACTGGTGCACACCGACAGCCCCGCACCCGAGGTTTGCAAGGTTAATAAAAACATTCTAACCATAATCGTCCCTCTTTCACCGCTCGTAGTACTGAAGGTCTCGGCGGAGCGCTTTAAGGCCGCACGGGGCCAGAGGGAGACGACACAAGGTTTGGGTTGACTTTTTAACCCTTTTGGATGCTGGGGTTTATATGAACCCCCGGTTTCGGAGAGCGGCGTCTCCGTGTTTTGCTGTAAGGAGAGGAGACACGATGCTGACCGTAGTGGAAGAGGCACGCCACATGTACACAGAAGAAACGCAGGGGAGTCGGGTCACTAGCTGCACCGACTCTTCTGGATATGGTGTCGGGTCTCCATAGCTGCGACCCCTGGATGTACCCCTCACCCTATATTCCATTAGTCTTTCAACTCCCGTTCCCTCTCTCTCTTCCTCCTTCGCTCTCCAGCTCTATCCATCAGCACTAGTGATAAAGACACCTTACTATTGCAAACACACGCCACCCGTAGAGGAGCAGATTTCATTAATGCAGAGAGAGAAGATCCAATATTACAGTATGTTTGCCTCTGGAAGCGTCCGCCCCACAGCAATCTCATTGGTATGGAAGACATTTGACCACCTGGGGGCGCTAATACCAGTTTGTCTCTGAGAGGCTCTGAGCTTATCAATAAAACTGACCGGTGGCGGAAGAAAGTCTTCTATTGGATCGGCTCTGTCATGCTTACCCTGTGCCAGACATGTGCTGCCCCCCCCAACACAACATGTCATTCATTCTGACTTTGATTTCTTTTTGTCTTATTTCATTCGGTTTGTTCCGTTCCTCTTCTGTTGTTTAATATGCTTGTGTTTCTTTTTGTTTCTTTGTTTCTTTTTGTGTGTGTGTGTGTGTGTATCCACTCCTCCATTGTTGTGTCTCCAGCTCGCCCTGTCGGTAAGTACCCATCCTTCTGATCTGATTCCATCCTGCATGCTCCCCCCCCATACGCACCACTGCATCTGACTGCTTGACAATCGATGACCGTTGACGTAACACGCTGTACTTGACTAACACAGGTGTTACACCACAATGTAACAGGATTACTCCCAACGTTTTGTTTGCAAATGGTTGTGTAATGGTTGTTGTCCTGTACTCTTCATAGCTCTACCTGGTTTACTAACCTGAAATAAACACTCTAAACTATAGACGCTGTCCTTTAACATGAGTGGATTAGGCCTGCAGTCTGATAGTCTCAGACATAGCCATTGTCTGTCGTCTAATATGGTTGTGTGTCGTCCCCCCCCGCGGTACCAGGACCTGTTTAACTTGCACATCTTGAGGCCATCTGTGGATTTTTGGCCCCGGAACACAGAGCTGAGATCTGTGTATCTTGGATGGGCTTCTTTCCTTCGGATCCCCGAGATAGAGCAGGGGACCTCGATACGTTGTCCTATAGACCGGGAAAAGGTTCAGCGAGAGCAATTTGATACACTTTAAGATGTCAAAGTGTTGTGAGATGAAGTGAGTGAGAAGGGACATCTGGAGAGAAAAGGGTGGCGGGATTGTGCGTCAAGACGAGCTTGACTGGCAGAAGGAGCCCAGACACTTCCTCAATGGCAGGACCTTCGTTTGCCAAAACAGCAGCGGCTGTCCTACGACTGTCACAAATGGTCCGCTTCCAAGAAGACGGAGGAAATTACCCATTCACCCTGCCGGTGGGAAAGAGACAGTAATTGCCTTAGACTTCTGAATAAAATATGATTGAACGTGGGACTTAAAGGGGGGGAGTGCTTCCGAATGTGTATCCCTGGGTGGACTGTATGAATGTCTGTCTATCTGTCCTTTTGTTCTTTTCTCCCTGACTGGAGTTTTGTGCTGGTCCCTCTCCAACCCGGGGGCAGATGTGACTTGTCATGAATTAAATATGGGGGGCCTGGTCGTGTGTTTCCTTGAGAGGGCACAGGAAGGAGCCTCTCACGTGTCATTAAGGGTCTCTGAATCAAAACAGGACCAGTGTGAGTTAGACCAGAGCCAAGCTGTGAAACTGTCACACACTGGCTTCCTCTTGATCTGTCTGCATGTTTGATCTGCACTTCTCTGTGTGTGCGTTCCCCCCCGTCCCAGAAATATGTTGTTAATTTTGCAGATAAATATACAAAGGGAGGTGGAAGTGCTACAATTAGAGCATTAGCCCAAGATTAAACCATTTTGGAAAAGCCAAACAAGCCAGAACTATATATTTTACATTCAGTTGTACCGTATTGGTCTTGTAAGAGAATTGTGATATCTTGCTGTGCAAATCATGTGAGGTGGCTAATTGGTTAAATTATTCACATTGAAACGGTGCAGTTTGTGTCCGCACCACTTATCAGGGTGTCACTCAGCCAAGCGTTGTACAAAATCAAAAATTATCAAACGGGTTGCCCCAATTAGGAAAAACAAATCAGCCTCCATTGATGCCACGTTTTTGGCAACGTCATAGATGATTCACTGACTATTTATTTATTTTCATGATTCTGGTTAAATCTAGCATCTGAACCCAAAAAATATTGTTCTTGTTATACATCACAGATGTACAGTACGTGCAGTGATGTCATGGTAAATAAAAGAAAAGCATTGATTCATGCTTTTTTTGGTCAATTATTTTGTACAAAACGTACTTCAGTTTGACACACTACATACTATGATATATACAGTGGATTTACCGTATAAAGATTGAGGTCGGCCGGACAAGGTGGATGAAGTCTATTCCACAAATATAAAGCTAGGTAAGCTGAGAGGATAACAGGGAAAGACTGATAAGGAGAGTGTGAGAAAGGACGAGGCGTGAGGGCAGTGATGAGGACCAGTCGGTATGGTGTTGAACCCCACTTTGAGTGAGCGGTTAGTGGTAATGCAGTGTGAGGGATGACCAGAGAAGAGGAAGAGCGGGGAGGAAACCGAGACTTTGCCAGAGCATGATTTAGGAGCTCTGTATCAGGCCCAACATTGTGAGAGCCGCAAGATATTCAAGATGCAGAAGGCCAAACGGGAAGGCAGTAAATCTGTAGCCATCTGTAGCGTTCCCAACTGTGTGTATCTTTGACAAATACACACTCCCGAAAAGGGATTACATGGAGAAACCAGCCAAATGGGAAGAGTCTGCCCTTACTGGAACCAGCTGGCTTGTCAGTGCAAGGGCTTACAAAGAAATCAAAAGAAACAGGAAGGTTGCAAAGTGTTGCATTGCGTTTAAAAAATATAATTTTACAGCAAAGGGGACAATCTGCTAAATTCTGCATTATAAACATAAGATAGGCCCGAACAAAGTTAAACGATAAAAACGTTTTACCAAATAAATATTACGATTTTTCATTTTCTTCTACAGGGAGCGTCGTTCTTCCTGTGAGGAATGTGTTGTTGATGTCTTCCCATGGTCAGCATGGCACTTGTCCGCAAGGGGCCAGACACACCAGTGACAGTCACGGCATAAACAATTCGAGGTCTTTGGACCCATGCATCAACTGAGGTCAAGGTTCAGACATCTGCAGCGATCTAGTTTCGCAAGTGAGACGCGCTTGTGGTAATGTTCAGCATTTGCACTTATGAGTAACACAGTCCAGATACCGACATGTGTGGAAAGACGTTGTGAGTGCAAAACTAGTTAGTTCGATTGTGAAGGCTGAACGGTTCTTATTTCCTTCTATGCCGGAACGCACTGTGATCTACAGCCTGTTAGTTTATTTGGGATGAAAAAGGGGGAATTTTAAATGGGTTTGTCAAACGATAACAACACCTCTGTTAACTATGCGCTCTGTGATTCGTCAGGCTTTGCTCGTTAATTGTCCTGTGGAGAATCATGACGGCTGTGTGGAGATGTTTTGGCGTGCGGGACGTGCGGTGTGAGATTGTGCCAGTTTAGGGCGTGAGGCCAAGAAGAACTTGTATCTCATCCATAAACTTTTCTCCCTTTGTTATTGGACCACATCCGTCAAGCCGTCGTTCAGAAATGTCTCACTCTGGCCTGTGCTACTTGGGTTTGACAACTGGCCTGGCTTTCTGACGTGAGTCGTGAATGTTGACTGAGCAAGTGTCAGAGTACTATTTCAAAGTTTAGGTGTTCAAGCCTCATCTGTCTTTGATGGGGAGCTGTTAGCTTGAAGTGAGGTACACACACTCTGACTCTCTCTCTCTCTCTCTCTCTCTCTCTCTCTCTCTCTCACGCTCACTCTCTTTTGACCTGAAGTACTGAGCTACCTCAGATCCTGTTTTTTAGTGTGGGATGCATTCTGATGCGGACTAACCCAGGGCATGGGTGTACCTGTGTGTTGCTTCAGACCTAAATGGCATTGTGACCGTGTGAATGCAGATGTGACTGTCATTCATCCAGCTGCAGCCTCACCTGGATGAATGGCCAACCTGGTTACCATGGCAATGATCGTCGTGAAAGTCCTTGGTGGATAATGCTGCATGGAAGCTCTGTACAGCTCTGTACAGCGTTCCCGTTTTGATTTGACCATGTGGAACAGTGCTTGTTTTTGCTTGAAATCCCCCTGGTGATCTCCAACCCTGATTGTTTGGCATCACCGTGTGCCACCATTCTACTAACGCCAGTGTTTTTACCCTTTGACCCCAGCGGCACCCCAGTTTGTCATCCGTCCAAGGGACCAGATCGTGGCTCAAGGTCGCACTGCCACCTTCCCGTGTGAGACCAGGGGAAACCCTCAGCCTGCTGTCTTCTGGCAGAAGGAGGGAAGTCAGGTAAGAAAACATTTTCTCCTCAAAGTTGTTCTGTTGCTTACACTGTTTCTTGCATGTGAAAATAGCTTTCATGATCCACAATATGTCTACACATCACTTTGCTTGGGTTCCCTTGGCTCTATGCACAATTGCTGAGAGTGGCTCATGCTTCTTCTGCCCTGCGTTTTTATGCACACATGCACACACAAACACACACCCACACACAGAGGCACTTCAAACTACACTATCTGTCATCAGTATCTTTAGCACTGACACACAGATACACCTTTGTTCAGAGGAGCCACCAAAACGACAGTATGGCTGGCTGGCAAAGTGCTGATCAGTTTCCCGTGACCCTGTACTGATAAGAACATTACTATCCCCCGTTTCAAGCAGATAACCCATTCAAATACCTGGGTGTCCTCACAATGCAACAACAGGGCCAATTAGGAGCCTGTTGGGGCTTGTAGATGAGCCAGAGATATGATTCAGGTCTGGCTAAGGTTCAAACGCACACATACACACACACACACACACACAGCCTGCAGGCAAGCAATTCTAGCAAAGTGCTACTCAGGTGGGTGAACAGGAGTGAAACACATACTTACGTGTTCAGTGTAATACTCACGCCTCTTACCGTTGCGTGACCTACAGCAGATGACTCAGTAACACATGTTGTGAACTCGATCACGTATCATGTAGATCTACGCTACGCGTCTCACGTTGTGCCGTCATTATAGATAAGAGGCTTTTTAAGTGGATGTTTTGCGACCAGTTCTGTCCGAACAGATGCACGTCCTCGCCATCTCGCCACTTGTCTCCGTCCTTGTGTTTATCGATGCTCGTTATTTTCTTTACTTCACCCACACTGACTTAAATAAGATATGAAGGCATTTGTTAAGAGGACAAATGAAAGCTGTAATTAAGTACAGTAATTAGCGAAGAGAAAGGCCTTTTTGTCACACTTGAGGATAATGGAGTGGACATCTATCATGCGGTGGAGGTGGGTAGGGCCTAATTAAAAAAACGACATAATTTGTTGCATTAAAGTCATTAGGTGTAATTGAATCCAGCTAATGTCTTCTTTTTTTTGCCGGTTAGCTTTGGGGACCAAAGAAGAAGAAAAAAAGGAATGGAACCATGAAAAGGGCGGGGTGGGGTGGATGAAGGGTGAAAAAAGAGGTAGAGGTGAGGTTTTGTCAATGTCATCAGTCCTCCCTCAGGCTGTCACATAGCTCTGATCGCCTCTCATTACCGCTATTTACCTCCAAATACCCAAGGATTGATTAAACCGTCCACTTCAGCTGTTCTGCAGATACATTGTATTCTGAATTATTCAGTATAAGCTCAACTCAACTAAATGGGGTGGCCTCGGTGGGTAAACAAAGCAGCCCGTAGCCATTATGGGACTGAAGCAGAGAGGAAAGTAGTCGTCAAAGCCACTGTGGAACCTCTGGCTTGGCCCATGAATACGTACAATACCCCTTTTATGAAACCAAGCCGTCAAATTGTATCATTATTATAACAGTGTGGTGTGTGTTTGGTGTGCAGGAGGGGTGTGAGTGTGTTGGACATTTATCCGGGTTGCATCCACGTCCTCACTAATTGGCTGTTTGTTGCTCTTCCTGCAGAATCTGCTGTTTCCCAACCAACCCCAGCAGCCCAACAGTCGCTTCTCAGTGTCGCCCGGCGGAGACCTCACCATCTCGGCCGTGCAGCGGGCAGACGCCGGCTACTACATCTGCCAGGCGCTGACCGTTGCAGGCAGTATACTCGCCAAGGCTCAACTGGAGGTCACAGATGGTGAGGGAAAACTGACACCTTTGCACAACTGCAACTGTAAATGCAGTGACGCTGGTGCATACAGCCATACAAACGTGAAATGTACTTTTAACACGCACGTGTGTTTGAGTCACGCTGACATACACTCAGGCGTTTAGCCCTCGACAAATACGTTATTTCCGATCACGTTAATGGCATCTGATTTGTATTTGTTGTGGTTTAATTGTCCATTGTCCTGTTGAGCCACTAATATGGAATTTGGCCTTTAGCATCTTTGAAAGTATAGAAAGAGAAGATCAAATGAAATAGTTATTTTTCCATGTGCAGGAATAAATGTAGCTTTAGTTTGAGAAATCTCTGCATGTCAGCTTGCCGACGACCTTCAGTTACTATGTTTTTCTTTTCCGTATTGTCAGACACTATTTAATTAAAATGTTATGTGTTAAAGTGTGTTTTTTTTCTTCTTCCTCTGGAGAGGGAATAAAGCATTGCCCTTGAGTTTAATGATCAGCATTTGGTGTGTGTGGGTGTCTGTGTGTGTGTGTGGGTGTGGGTGTGTGTGTGTGTGTGTGTGTGTGTGTGCAATGGTTTTCTGTGGAATGAATTATTGGGTCCTGCGAGGTGCGGGAGCATCTAATCTCCGCAGCTGTTGTGATGGGAAGATAGACGGCCATCCATATGTCAGTTGAAGTACCTGCTAGCAGAAAGATTAAAGGCACCTCAGATGTACTTTTTTTGGTACATAGTCTGAAACTGGAATGATTCCATTGAACAAACCAAATCAGTATTTGTTTTAAAAAAAAATCCCATAATAATAAAACATCATACTTCACGGCCGCATATATTTGCTCATCTACTGTTCTCCTTTAGATTCTGTTTTTAAAAGTGTGTATATCTTCATGTTCAGATCTGTGGGGTTGGTGTAAGATGTATGCATGTGAGGAAGAAGGGTGTTAGTCAGGGCTAAGAGGACAGCAGGGAGGAGGTAAGAGCAGAGGAGGGCCAGGGTGAGGTCATGGCCACACCTGCTGCAGTCTTCAGGTGATTTACTGTCCTGGGACCCGACAACAGCCTGTGGAGTTCAAGGAGATCTGTAATGAGAAATTCCTGATCCAGAGACCCAAGGCCTCCCTGGAGCCTAGCCTCCTCCCTTCTGTCACTCCTTCGTGCCATCAATCCGTACACCAGATGCATCAACTCCCAGGACCGAGCATTCTCCGCGCCTGTGCCTTTGTCAGGAGCAGTCATAGATTACCGTCGTATATTCTCAACAAGTAATGTCTGGGAGTCATAAACCAGAGTAAAATGAATTATGAATAAACATGGATGCACTCCATTATTCGGGCTATGTAGAAGTGAAACACCAGGCTTCGTTTGAGCCTCCAGTTTAACGTCAGTGTGAATCATAAAGGCAAACGCAATGGCAGACAGAGAAGTCCCTGGGCGTGTTAATGAGATACGGTGACCCCGGCTGGTCTGATGCGGGTGCTTTGAATAAAGTTTATGATTTAGATGATACATGTGATTCATTTGCTCCAATACTAACATTCCAGAGGACTGAATAAGTGTGTGATTACTTGGAATCGCTTGCTTTTCTCATATATAGCTGCTACAGAGAAAGTAGGAGCGGAAAAAGAGGGTGTGATGATGTGTTGAAAGGTTACCGGGGTACACTTGGTAATTAGCCCCTGCAGGTCCGACATCATTAATCCATACCTTCTAATTAATGTGGGCTCGGTGACGCCAGGGGGGACTCCACATTATTCAACTCTAAATATATAAACTGGCCGTGCGCTAGAGTGCTAACTCACAAAGAGATCACCTCTGACATATATCCACTATTTCATAGGAGGAACCCACAGGCACATTCTTGCAGACGCATATATTCATTGAAGTGGGATTCAACATAACATTCGGCACTAATCTAAAGAGGAACTGTAAAAGGGCTGGGGGTTTTTTTTGGGTGTGTTTCGGAGGTTCGGTTGAGATTCTTCCCATCGAGTCCCACTCTCTCTCGACAGAGTGTCATGAGCGTGCACCTTTTATTGTTTCCTGCACTGAACACGATGAAGTATTTTTCTGAACCGCACTGAGTCAATAGGCAGGAGCCTCACCGCCCCGCCGTACCACAGAGTCTAGAGTCGTGTATAAATATAAGGCTATCCAGGCAGTAACTGGAAACTGCTTAGCATCCCCCTGCCACATCAATGAAACTGGAAAACACTACTCAGCAGTTTTTCCCCACACTGCTTCCTGGAAATCTGGGATATAGTCATTGTTCTGTTGTGCAGTTACAAGACCTTGCAGAGAAAATAGGAGACTTCATGATAGATACCCACGTCCACCATGCACATGATAAATACACGGTTTTTACTGTCAAACCCCTTATTTTTAGGCCCTCGTCCGTTTGAACTTCGACAGTGTTACCGAACGTACTGTGTAAATACTGTTATATCACATTGCTCACCAACTCTTTTCTTTGCATCCCAGTGCTCACGGACAGGCCGCCGCCCATCATTCGCCAGGGACCGTCCAATCAGACTCTGGGGGTGGACAGTGTGGCCTTGTTGAAGTGCCAGGCGTCAGGTGACCCCATCCCCTCCATCAGCTGGCTTAAGGATGGAGTCAGTCTGCTGGGCAAGGACCCGCGCATGTCCCTACAGGAGCTGGGCAGCCTCCAGATCAAGAGCATCAAGGTGAAAGCTTTTACTGGTCTAAAGAACCGCTAATCGATAAGCACTACCATATACCGTGTGTTAATCCATTACCTTTGTCCGGGACCACATTTTGATTCACATCATTCATTCTCCTGTCCATTGCCACCCACTTCTCCCTCCGTCACGTTGGTCTGCTCCCTTCCTTCGCTTTGCATCATGTCTGTCACTTCTCTCCATTCTCTCACTGCTGTGACTGGCATGTGTTATGCATCTTCATTTAGGATTTGTACTGTATGCAACAATGCAGGATGCAAGCGTTGAAGAATCCAATAGTACGTGGCGTGAGTGTAACTTAGATGGGCGAGAGGAATCATAATGCCTTGAAGAGATGAATAGGCCGTATTGATTTTTGTAAATTGTTTGATACTATCACTTAGTGGCACGACAGCTCCTGCAAGGCTCAGCTGTGCAGCCTGGATGGGCTCCAGCCGTACGATAGAAACATGTATGCACATCCAGACATGTACACGCACGTGTGTACACACATATACAACGTTTAGAGTAGATTCAATTTAAAAGGCTCACATCCTCCTTTCCCCACTCCGAGGCCTCAGTGGAATATCTATTACGCTTGACAAAGCTGCCGACCACTGACAGTTTATTTAATAAATGGAAGGAAGGCGCAGGGACGAAAACCGAGAAGCAACCAAAGTTCCTGAGAGGGGATGGAGAGACAAGCCAGCTGTCATCGGTCCAGGGGGTTCCAGCGACCCACCCTAAATGAATTAGCCCGGCTTTGTTGTGGTCGGCAGGACAGTGGGGAAATAAGGGGGGGGGGAGAGAGA
>OMOT01062196.1:3562-18734 GCA_900312575.1 Acanthochaenus luetkenii | reverse complement strand
AGACTAAGGTTCCATTGAACAATTTAAGTGATAGATGCACAAACACCAGTCATTGGTCAAAATATCGCTAACTTTGGACGATTTTGAAAAACCGGAAATGCTACTGAATGAAGAGCCGTTTGGGAGCCGAAAGAGCTGGCTCTTATTGGTGAGCTGAGCCAAGTGAGCCGGCTCACTGAAAAGAGCCGGTTTGCACATCACTACCACACGGACAAGGCAACACTGAGATGGATTGTATCACTTCCTGTGAACTCCGACCCCCTGTTGTTGGTCACATGGTTCACTTCGTCTTCTTATGTGTAGTGCGGGCGCCCTCCTGTGGTTAATTTAATGATTGTATTTCACCAACAACTCCCTTTGACAAAATTCAGATATCTCAAATAGTTTAAGTTGATTGTTACGTGTAAAATATTAATCGACCCAATTATTAACGGTTATTAATCTATTAACGATTAATCGTTAACATCCCTAGTAAGGACTCATTCTCTACTCGGAGTAGGCAATCCACCGGTTTCCTGCTGAGAACCATAGCCTCAGATTTAGAGGTCTATCCATCCATCCATCATCTATAACCGCTTATTCCTATTTTAGGGTCACGGGGGGCTGGAGCCTATCCCAGCATGCATCGGGCGGAAGGCAGGGTAACACCCTGGACAGATCGCAGATCTAGAGGTGCTGACCCTAATCTCGAGCTTCACTCGGCTGCGAACCAATCCAGTGAGTTCTGAAGGTCACAGATCAATGGTGCCATCAGGACCACATCATCTGCGAAAAGCAGCAGTACAATCCACAGCTCACCGAATGTGTGCTTGACCACCACCTGTCTGACAGCTTGTTTTGTGTACCGACCCTTTGCCTGGACTGTGATTATTCTACTGCTACCATAAACTGTAAGAGACTAACCATTTTCCTCCCAGAATCAGTCATTAAAGCTGTGTTTAACTTTGAGCTGTGTGTGGACTGACGATCTATTATCTCCGGTCACGTCAACAACTCACCTCACCCCTGAGTGTATCACAAAACATTTTATTTAATGTTCTCAAAATTGGCATAATAATAACTAGCTTCAGAATCAATAAGCAGAATAAGCTTTTTTCCATATTGCCAACTGGTAAACATGTCAGTCACTCACAGCATTTCTTGGCGGCATCCACGCATAGGTCCTCGGCAGTGTAGCAGTCTTTGAAGTACTCTAGTCGGGGCATGTCTGGCAGGTAAAAGTGGATCTCCAGGCCTCTAAGAGAAGAGGATGTGGGGGAGGAGTAGAGCTGGGCCCTCCTGCTGGACCTCCTCATCTTCCCACAAAGTTGCCGGCTCAGCTCCATCATCCACAGTGTTGGCATCCAGACACTAGATGAATGAAGTGGAAGAGAAATGTGGGAAATGGTAATGTTATATTATTATTTTGCTTTCACTTAATGTCACAGCTATTGCCTGCAATAATTATGAGGCTTTCATTTTGTGTACTTCAATGTAAAATCTCAATTTAATTCAGCTTGGGACACAAAATGGCAAAAGTTAAAAGAAACTCACACATAGTCAATGGCAGTGGTTTCAAACCCTTTTTTCTCAGTGGATCCAAATTCTCAATGAATGTGTTCCTATAGCCAAACTAAGTATGATGGTCAGTGGATAGGTCAATCGAACTTCATATACACTGTTTTACTAATAATTGCTAATTAGCAGAAATAGTTTCAGCCTACATTTACATTGCAAATGCAATATATTTTTGACACCAAGTTCACCAGAACAAGCCTAGGGACCCATTGTAATCTTCCCATGGCCCACCTTGGAGTCATGATTGAAACTTTGAGAACTGAGGAAGTGGTTGGGTACTGGTAAACATGAGCAATCAAGATGCGTGTGTGTTACAGTAAGGACAAAAAGGCATTGATCCTGTGGTGACCTCAATAAACAGCATCAGTGACGCTGTTCACATTTGCCTGATGACTCATACCATTACTGCATACTACACGCGCACACACACACACATGCGCACAGTGATGATTTAATTGAACTCACACAATCCCAGAGAAATGATGTCAGACTCTCGATACACTTCTACTGTGCTGATGACATCAACAAAAAAGCCTAAGACATCAATGCTGTGCATAGGCAGCCAGGACTTCAGCTTGCACTATTTGGTCATTTCATTTCATTACGGCATGTGGCACATGAAAGGAGTGGCCGGCAATAAAAAAAAGGGAATGTCCACACAGCGATTTACCAGAAACAGCTCTTTATTTACCGCTTCAGGGAGGTAACGGGTAAGTCTCTGATAGGCAATGTCACTGGTGGGATAGTCGTATTCCAGTCCAGGGGTCAAGGCAGGAGAAGGGTCGTCAGACAAGCAGGGGTCGATAGCCAGGCGGGCTCTCAGACGGCCAGGGATATAGCACACAGCAGGGTCCTCGGTCCAGTCAGCCATACACTCTACAGGCAATACTCTCTCACGCTTTCTCTCTCTCTCTTACCCCATGGTTCACCCACCCCTTCCTCTGTTTCCTCTCCCCTTTTAAACCCTGCCGCTCTCTTTCCCCATTAGCCCTGCCCGATCCTCCTAATGGGCTCAGCTGCCTCGCATCTGCTGCTGATTGGGGCGGACATCCGTCCCTGGGCTCTAGCGCCCCTGCAGGAAACGGCGCACACCGCCCCTCCTTCACCTTTTCCCTCCTAAAGGACCTCTGTCTGCCACAGGCATTTAGCACACTTTTATCCAAGGCGACTTCCAAACCATCATATACTGTACATATACATATTGTACATCATAATATACTATACATACATCATATACCATACTACACATAAACACATGTTTGGGGAGGAAACCCACGCAAATACAGGGAGAACTCCACACAGAAAGATTCGAACCCACAACCTTCTTGCTGTGAGTTGACAGTGCTAACCACTAAGCCACTGTGCTGCTATTTGGTGGGCTTAGCCTTTCTCACACTTCTGCCAAACATTCTGAGGTACACCATAGTAATTCAATTGTAATTGAATTTACTTTATTGTCACACCCATGCACAGAGCACCGCACACATACTGAAATTATTTCTCTGCATTTAACCCATCACGGATCCCCCCTGGATACAGTGATAAGTGATTGCACAAACGCACACATGCTAGGCAGGCCGGAACAGAGGGCAGCCATGTACAGTAAAGCGCCCGGGGAGCAATTTTGGGGTTAGGTGTCTTGCTCAAGGACACTACGACAGATTAATCCCCGGGAGGTGGTGGACTCGAACCGCCGACCTTGCGGTTGCAGGGCGGGAACTCTACCTCCTGAGCTACTGCCGCCCCAGTACTGACTACTTTAAAAATATCACACAATTCCCTGTGTCATTGCAGGCTCTGCGGCCAGGGTTGGGTTGTAACGAAATACATGTAATGGCGTTATGTAATCAGAATACAAAAATCAAGTAACTGTATTCAGCTTGCGTTATATTTGAAAAACGTGAAGTGAATACATTTTAGAATACTTATTGGAATTCTTGGAAAGTTTTCCTTACAAACTGTGGCGGACGGAGGGAGTAAAAGAGAGGAGAGGTGAAGGAGGGGCACTACGTGCCATTCCCCGCAATCACGGCAAGATACGGGGGGAGAGAGAGAGAGAGCACAGACTGGGGCTCTGCCTCTGTCTGCTGCTGCATTTCCCTCTTCCTCCTAAATTTGTTCTTGCAGCTCAGTTTTCTTTTCAGGCAGGGTACGCGCTGTACCTGCGCATGCGTGAGGAGGACAGCAGGAGAAGAAAAGAGCGCATGCACTTGTGTTTGTCTGCACACAGTTCTTTGATTAATTGGATGAGTGGAGGAGAGGAAACAAAACTTAAACTGAACCTAGTGACTTTTTTTGTGGTATCGATCCTATTGGCGCTGGAATCGATATTCAGAAACGTGATGTAGGATCGGAAGTATCAATATTTTGGGATCGATCCGCCCACCCCTACTGCATACTGATTTCTTTATTGTTGACATTTCAAAACGGGATAAAATCAAAGTGAACAGACTGCCACTGAAAGCATAATATACTGGGGGCAAGTGACTGAACAGTTTCCCTTTGCTTTTTATTATGATTAATCTGTCCATAATTCCATAACATGTTACTGATGACTAAAACAAAAACAATGCAGATACAATGTTGCATATATATAGCTAAATTGACATCTCAAATGTATTAGTATTTATTATTTAATGAACAGAAGCTGACCTGACCTCTACACAGTGGAAAGTTGAACATGACATCCTTTTTCAAAGTGTAATGCATAATAACTATTTACATTTATTACTGATTACTGAAATAAAAAAGTGAACATGGCGTGTGAAAAAGTTTGAGCACCCTTTTAGTACCAAGTAGCACCACCTTTGGCCCAAAACATACCCATCTGTGATGGAAAAAGTTAAGTATTCTAAAAGTAATCTGAATACGTTACTTTTCTGAGACATGTAACTGTATTCGTATCTGATTACTTTCAGAGCCATGTAATCAGTATTCAGGAACTAATTAAATTTACAAAGTAACCCTCCCAACCCTGTCTGCGGCAAATAGATTTCTCTCACAACATACTTTTAAATACAATCCATTGCCTGTTGATTGTGTGTAAAACACTACAGGACACAGGTTTCTACAAAAAAACGGTATTTATTAGTTATATTACATCAAGCAGTATATGTCAAAGCAGTACGGCAGAAACTGAACATATCAATCAATTCTGTAGAGCTCAAAACATAAATAGTAAAAACTGTTACACACTAATTCTCATCTACTGATCTACTATTGCTACCATTAAGTAATACATTCAAACTCATGCTTCACTTTATTTATGTTTTTCTTATCCACACAAAAAAATATTTGTTGATATAGTAATTTATAGATGCATCATCTAACCAGCATTAATGGCCTCATGTCCTATATCAGTGGCATGTTTCAGCTCTTCAACTGCTACAAATTGTTTGTCTGTCTGTCCATCCATAAGATGCCTCCGGGTCCCTGACACTGAAGTCCTTTGCAGCATCAGCCAGGACACTAATGAACCTGGCTACCTTTAAGTCGCTGTAGCTCTCAGATGTCAATATAACGATACTGCATACTCAACCATATAATTTACTGTCCCCTACCCACAGGCATCAGATTAATTTCAAATACTTGCGTTAGCTAGCTAGCTAACTGTTAGCTAGCTGTGGGGAGGGGATAGCTAACTGTTAGCTATCTAACGTTAACATTACTAACTAACGTTAGATTAAAGTCACTCACCTTCTGCAAGCTTGGACTGCAAGATAAAAATAATAATTAGCACGATTAGCACAGCACAGCCTTTCACCCAATACCCGGCACTGCTGGATCTGCAAGAGATAAATGGAATGGACGTCGAGGGGAAGTAGTCTGATCAAGCTTGCCGAAGGTGAGTGACTTTAATCTATTTAGCTCCACACAGCTAACAAACTGTTAACTAGCTAGCTAACACAAGTATTTTCAATGAATCTGATGTCTGTGGGGAGGGGATAGTAAATAATATGGCTGAGTATGCAGTATCGTTACATTAACCTTTTGTGTTAATATTGTTACAGATTCATTGAAGTCATTTATAATGACTACGAGCTACAATGACTTAAAGGCAACCAGGTTCATTAGTGTCCTGGCTGATGCTGCAACGGACGTCAGCGTCAGGGACATGGAGCGGACAGTACGTCTGGTTTCTTAAATCAAATTATTATTATTGTTATATTTGTATTGCATCCCATACATATTTTTCATGAATCCATGGATTTATCAAGATTTTGCGGTTTTGATCCCAGCTCTGCCAAGTCAATAGCTCCAGTAACTCCAATTCCCAAGATGCACCGTCCCCCCTTCCCTTTGGAAAGGGATATGTTTGTGTTGAGAGGCTAATGTTAGCCTAGGTCAAAAACACGTTAGCTAGCTAGCGTTAACGTTACTTACTTCTCTGCAAGTTTCCCTCTCGGTCCCTGTGGTTTGGGTTGCTTCTTCCAATTAGGCTTCGACAACAGGAAAAATGTTTTTAGGACATTTGTATCCAAAAAAGCAGTGAGGCTGGAGTGCTGGTGATGCAAGAGTCCGGACTGGCCAACACTTTGGCTAATAGCCACTGACCAGTCCCCCTAGGAGTGGCAAAAATATAATATCACGTTTTTTTTCAGGTATGATCACGATCCACGATATGATCACGATTCTTTTTCATGTTGGTTTTTAAGACTATTTTACAAGTTAATGAACAGTGCAATCAAACGAATACCTCTATTTAAGAAAACATTGCCCTTCAAGGAAACAAAACCTAAAAGAAAAAGAATAACAGAGACCATTGGCTTAGTACCACTACCGCTTGCCTCTAGCTGTGTGGCTGTGCACGAGGCACTCCCGTGAGATCCCCTGATTGTTTGGCTTTTCGCATGCTCTCTGGGGTGATTAAAAAGGTTAGTTGTGTTGACATCCGATGTGCGAACATGTTCTTTGCAAACTTTGCAAAGTACATTACATTACGGCATTTAGCAAACGCTTTTATCCAAAGCAACTTACATATCATACCGTTGGCAGAGGCAGCCATGCAAGGTGCCAACCTGCTCAACGGGAGCAATTTTGGGGTTAGGTGTCTTGCTCAAGGACACTACGACAGATTTTTTTTCCCGGGAGGAGCTGGACAACCTTGCAGTGTCTGGGTGGGAACTCTACCTCCTGAGCTACTGCCGCCCCCATTGTTTTGCGCTGTGTCGGTTTTGGAAGACCCAAACCAGTTCCAGATATCACTGACGATGAATGTTTTTATTGGGACAAACTCCTCTGTGGTATCAGCCATGCTGCTATGTTGTCAAATAAGAAGAAGGGGAGGAAAATAAACCCAAGGCGGTACGTACTGTTTGCTATTATTGGTTTATTGGTGCATCTGTTAGGGGAGGGGGAACAGGGACTAGCCAATAGTGTGATTTTAGGTTTGGCTCGGAAAACAATGCTAGATACCGTTGTGGCAGATGGAGGGAGTTTAGGAGGGGAAGGTGAAGGAGGGGCAGAACGGATTACGACTACCCCCTCAGTGACATTGTGAATAAGAGACTGACACATTGCCTGCCTGAAACAGTTATTAAATCGCTGTTTCCGGTATTTCTCTGTGTTGACAATCTCCGTGGACACTCTTTACACCCACGAGTGTGCCACACCGTGTATGAGTGTTGTCAGTGCAACTGGTAGAATGTGCAGTTTCACTTTCACTTTAGCCCGATACTCCCGATCTCTCTGGAAAGGCAGATCGTGGAGACATTTTAATCATTCACGATCTAATATCGTCATATCGCCCACCCCTAAGTCCCCCATTCCTAGCAGAAAATACTGTTGTCCTCCCTCTCATCTCCTGGCATGCCCCGTAAGTGCGCCGCCTAACGTTCCCAGCCCGCAGCGCAGATAATTTGTGTGTAACAGTTTTCACAATTTATGTTTTTAGCCCTACAGAATTGTTCAGTTTCTGCCATATTGCTTTGAAATATACAGATTGATGTAATATAACTAATAAATTCTGTTTTTTGAAGAAACTTGTGTCCTGTAGTGTTTTACACACAATCAACAGGCAATGGATTTTAGTTAAAAGTATGTTGTGAGATAAATCTATGCGCGTGGCAAGCAGGAAAAAACCTTAACGTTGAACCCTGCTCCAGCTTTGATCATGTTTTTTGATGACATGTGACCATATAGTATGACCCTACATATTTTCAGCAATAACCTTGATTAAACAGATAGGTCATGGATGGCATGTGTCATTTCTCATTTATTACTGCAAAATGTCCTGACAAGAGAGCTTCAATGAGTAACCATCAGTCTGGCTTCTGCGGTGAGTCAGCCAGTCGGACAGTTTCTCCATCTCACTCTTTTTCCCTCCTTCCCCCTCAAACATAAAAGGTAAAGTGAAGAACAAGAAATGAAGATAGTATTATTGCATGAGCAAAATTTGTCATTTAACCAGATATTTCACTCAGAATGTCTCTTAAACATCAATTGAGTAGGGGGATTCAATTCCATTTAAAATCATACTTAATTTAATTACCTTACTTATAAGTAGGGAAGGGAGCCTATGCACAAATAAATGTTAGATGCAAAATGCTTTAATACAATATTTGTAATCATAAAACAATTTGATAGGCATTTCAATGGTACCAGACATTTTGTTTGCCATAATTTTCTTAACATTTAAGCAACATCTGCTATGCCATGTCATACAGCCTAGATTTGGGGGGAAATATTGTGGGCAGACTATAGGCTGCATAGTAAAGCAGCAATGCGAGAGGTTGCCTAAATATTAGTGTTGACACAAGTGAATGATTAAATAGGTTGTAAAAAAAGTATCACTGCAAATATTTTGCCTGATCCTTGTTAAGTTTCACATGAATGAAATGCTGATCAAACATAACAAAGGTGCTTTGTCAATGCTCTATGTCAACGTATTACAATGTTGCAGAGGAGGAGGTGTATGATACCGCTGATCATCATGTTTTTAATGTTTCAAGGGATGTCTGATGAAGGTCCTTGACCTAAATGTTGTCTCTTATTAAATTTAGGTTGCATTTAAGGTGCAAGTACAGACAGTGCACAGGTTTTCTGTTTTCTCTATTTCCCTGACTGTCGTTCTTCCCCTACGCACCTGTCACTAAGACTCCCTCTGAGGTGTGCAAAAGCTTTCTTTATTCAATGTTTCAAGGTTAAACATGTGTGTGGGTGTGTGTGTGTGAGGCCCAGGAGCTCCGGTAGGTATTGATCACAAGGACCCCTAAATCGACATGGGTGAAGCCACATAACCCGGTTTAGTGGGATTTTGTCCCAGGGAGCCCCATCTGAGGAGATTTGTGTTTGTTTGATAGTTGTTGTTTATTCATTAGATATTATTTGGTGGGGGTCATAACAGTGAAACCTATAATCAAAACAGTCTCTCTTTTTTATTGTTCTAAGTTCCAGCCATTTCACCTGGGGACCCCCTGGAGCCCTCCTACCGTGTCAGGGCAGTAGTTCCTACAGTGGGGTCCAGGGACCACTAGGGGTCCCCAACTAAATTAAGTTTTTTGTCAGTATTCTGCCCCCACTGTTATCTCCCTACCTGTTACAGTATAGACAGTCATAGGCCTACATATTTCTGCTCCTTACAACATTCTACTCAGTATGAAATCTTAACAAGTGGGAGCTTGTGGTCGAGCGTGTCTCTATTAGCGGGGTCCCTGGCGTGAAGACGCTTGGTAACCCCTGCTGTGTTGGGGTACGAAACCTGGACGGAGGCTGTGTGACGGTCCGGGGGACACCCGTGACTATGACGCCAAGGAGACTAACGTTAGTAGGGGTTTTGCAATTGTCAGAAGAGGACAGAAAAAGTATCGGAAGGTTAACGTTAGGTACTCACCTAGCAAGCTTAGCCAGACAGCTGGCAAGTTACTTCCGTTTCGTTTCGTACATTAGACTCTTGGTCCGAGTCGTAGCTCCTCTCTGGCAAAATGTAAAGTAGCGTTCGCTGACTATTTGTTACCAAGACGTTAGAAAATTTTCAAAGAACAAAATGGAGCTGTTTCCAAGCCATTTCTTGCCGTTGGAGTAACGTTAGGTTAAGCGGAGTCGTAATTTTCTTCTCTCTTCCTGACAAGTAACGTCCCTATTCCCGAAAACAGCGCAATAGCCTGCTCTGCAACACGGCAGCTGATTGGTTGTGTAGTCCATCAATCTAGCTGACAAGATTAACCCTTTGGAGACCAGAACCGCGTCTGCGTGCGTGCATGAGTGCGTCTGTGTGTGTGTGAGTTGAGAGACTATCGCAGAGACACTCATGAAAGAACCATAGTTATTTGACAACACATTTTAGGAAGATACTATACAATACAAATAGTATCTTCCTGGTGGTTGTCAATTTATTATTGTTTATTGCACTGTTCTTATTTTATTAGAATTTTTGTATTGCAATTGTTTTCTTTTCTTGCTGCCCTTGTATGTTTTTTCCCTCCTACCTCTGTAAAGCACTTTGTAACTCTGTTTCAAAAAGGGCTAACAAAAGTGTTGTATTACTATTGTTGTTGTTTTTGTTAATATCACAACAAAACTATAATAGCAATACCACAGGAGATAAGCTCACAATAAAGTTGCTATATCACAGACACTTTGAGTCCCTGTAGGAATATTTCTGTAAAGTGATTCTCCATTAGGGGTTGAGAGAGAGAGAGAGAGAGAGAGAGACCGAGAGACCCCTGAACAGCAATTTCATTCATGTTTGCCATTCTGTAGATGGCAAATTACCAAATTGTAAATGCTTCTTTCCAAGTGTTGGTTAGGTTATTGATAAATAATATAATAATATATATATATGATTGTGTAATGCACTGTGTCATATATAGCCCTCACAACATGTTATCATATGTTTCTTATTATGCAGCCAGTGCTAGGTCTTTATCTCTTGCAACTTTGCATAAACGTTTATAAGTGGGTTACTGGAAACTATTATAGTGCATTCCAATGGTCAAATGGAGTCAATATCCTCTGTGTGTGTGTGTGTGTTTGAGCATAAAATAATAATGAATGGCCATCCCAACTCGTTATATTTCATGTTCTGCTATCAAAGGGGAAATCTATAAATAATCTTCAACAGATCAGTTGAGATTTGTGTCTCTCCCCAAAGCTAGGAATCAGACAGTCAAAACCCTCTAGATTATGTTGTCATAAGACAAATCCTGGAGTTTCTCCATTGACTGTCGATGAAAGATCATGTTTGTGAACAAAGACAGTAGACAATGGATAATGGCACAAATAATACCACTATGATTAACCGGCTCTTTGAATGTAAAAAGCAATCGAATAGACTAGGAGCAAAATGTAGAATACATTACTGATTCTCTTTTCACTTGCCCCTCCCCAGGGAGGTCAGAGGTCAGGTTCAGCTACAGAACAGCAGCCCTGGAGGCCGTAGGTATCCAGTGTCTTGCTCAAGGACACTTTAGCAGCACAGACTCGTGTCGACACCCACTTCAGCCCAGGTCGTCCAGTTGAAAGGCAATCCCTCTAACCACTAGGCCACATTGCAACCCTAAAATGGACGTTTGATAATCCATTCTCCACGTCCAACAGAAAACTCCAAATAATGCATGCAGAGCAGAATTAGGACGATACTCACTAATTATACAAATTAAAAAGAGAATGCTTAAATGTTATAATCACCTAAAAGAAAGTGACCCTGAAACACTCCACAACAAATCCCTCACCTACAGAGAGACCCGAGAGAGAAGCCCCTCAGCCAGCTGGTCCTGGGACAAACACAAGCAGAGTCCACAGACAGAAACCCCATGAAACTAAACCAAATTATAAGAAAACAAAAAGAAAACAATTTGACACATTGGAAAGCATCAACCAAATAGCAGAGCAAACTGGCCAAAAAAGAGCGTCCAATGGAATACAACCACAATGAAGACGACCAATCACCTGTGCTTTCCTGCCCTGACCATGTGCACTGTGCTTATCTCTGTACACAGACTTACTGACTGTACAGACATGTTGAACAAATATCTTCACATGTTACAGTGTTTATATCATCCTCACCCATTTGTAATTGTCATTTCTAAACTGCAAATCTGAATTTTTCTATTTTGTTTCAAGTAATTTTTACTTTACTTAACAGCACAACCACAATTCTTCTGTCTATGTATATTTGATGTTGTTTTTACTTCACACTTGCTTTGGCAATGTAAACGTCAGTTTCCCATGCCAATGGAGCCCCTTTGAATTGAATTGTTTGATATCTTTATTTTTTTCCACACCAGTCCACAGTGTACAACGGTCTCAGAGTCAACATCTGTTCTTGCCATACGCTGGGTGGGCATTGCACTGTGGGATTGGCCTGGAGGACCAAATAACATCAATGCAGGGGGCCACCATCTCTAGTCACCTGGTCTATTGTCCCAACAGTCTAGAGAAGGATCAGAGTTGAAGCCAAATATGAAATGGAAAACGACTTTCTTACTGCAAAGAAAGAGGAAGTAGATCAAGGTTTCCGCTAGAGCAAAACAAAAGTGGGTGGTTCATTTTGTTCTCAAGGGAGGGACATCCCAAGCCATATCCCAGTAATCACTCAGTGCCTTGCATTCAAGGAACTGTGACATAACCCCAACATCATGGTTGTCATTGGCAAGTACAGTTTTGAGAGTTGGCAAAAACAATGGTTAAAGAGACTATTTTTAAAATCAGTGGCTTTGAATATCCGTCTCCATTTTGAAAATAGGTCTGTCGAGTTATGTAAAACTGAGCCTCATTATTTTTCACTTGGTTTTGGTTATACATTTGAAGTTTGAATATCAAAGACGTCATCACCAAAAAAGTATCTAGACATCACATGTGCGAGTCAGAAAAATAGATGCGTAGACGAGGCGAGTTGAGAGGGTTGAAAGAGGAAACAAAATATTTATCATGACTGTAAGGGGATTTCCACTGTAGCTCTGTAGCCTGTGAGTGAAACACACTAAGGACAGGTGCAAAGTGACTTGTGGTTTATCAGCCATGACTCAAAATACATATACTATTCAAAACAGTTTTGTCAAATAAAAATAGGATTAATTTAAAGTACAACAACATCACAGATCATATTACAAGTGCAATTTGATCTACTGATTTTGAGAATAACCCGACATTCATCTAGATAAACGTACTTAACCAGCTGACCATAACAAAATGGAGACTAGGTTACAGTGGAATGCATCACATATAGGCATCCTAGATTATTTTCAGCTGCCAAATCAGTAAAATCCAACATTGTGTTTTATTGGCAAAATCCATGCTCACATAACAATGAAATAGAGAATAAATGTGTTATATTTTGTATTATCAAAACAAGATTCGCAGGTCTGTTCTTTATATCAAGTTTCAATCATGAGGAACATGACAGCACTTAAACACTACTTTTTTTTTTAAACTTCTTTATCCATTGCACCATCAACCTATTCATGATTGAGGGTTCAGACAATAGGACACAGCTGCAGACTTTGTTCGGCGACCATGCTAGCTAGATCACAAAGTACATCAACAATACAGCTTCAGCTCCCTCTGTTGACAACACTATGGACCGTCAACATAGCACTGAAATCAAATTGTATCTTGAAACATTTTCTGTGTGTGGTATATGTATTATCCTTTGGATGCAAAATGAAACTTCATGGGATAAATTATGGAGAAATGTGATAGTCAAATATTCAATCTCATCTTAACGCTAATATCAAATTGAAACTTTGTAACTCCAATTTTGCTGTTGTTTTTCACTGAATCAAAACGTAACATGTTTTTTCTTATGCTGAAGGACCCCTGAAACACACAATCCACGGAATAGTCAACAACAGAGATAAATGAAAGAATGTACACATTCAAAGAAAACATTTTAGTTTATGTATGTATTTATTATTATAATTTTATTTTTTATTGCATAGAAAAGTAGAACATACAGTAGTATTGAAGATAATACTTACAGGTTTTTACTTTCATGTTACTTGTGCTTTAATACACAGCAGCCAAAACGTTTTGTTGCTGAGCATGACATAATCCCCTGTCCTGATGGATAATATTAAAAGACAGATACAAGTTTTGGAAATCAGCATGCCAAGATGATCCATTTTTCAGGTGTCCAAATGGTTGACACTATTTGTTGTGTGGGGGACAGACATTCCTTTGTTCAACATGTACCCACACAGCTCCACCTGCTTTGTTGTCCTTTGCTTGTTAGTTGAACACGCCTTGATCCGCCGCTCTGGTGTCAAGGTGGCAGCCATCCTTCAGTTATCACAGTACTGTACCTTCTATAGGGACAGCATCAGCACTGTGATAACTGAACCAGGGCAGCCTGTCAAATCTAGCAGTCTCCACTCCACTGTCTGTTGTTGACCTCCAACATCCATCCATATTCACCCTGCTAGGTCAGCAGGCGCACAGCATACAAGGTTTCACCTTTTGCATTTAGTGTCGCTCAGTTGTTGGTATCTCTGGCATTTGATTTGTGTCCATGCAAGTCACCCAAAAGTGCTATAACTAATAATATAACATATTACTCTCCACAGAAAAATATTGCACAATAAAAATGCTTTAATTTATAGTATGTATATATGTTTATGCTTCTGTGGTTTTACATGTACACAGCAACTGTCATATCTTGTCAGTAAAGTCTAGATTTAGTATCAATGGCCCTGCAGCAAATCTGGAGAGTTAGGAGAGAAAGTGATGAAGCTCCCACACGCAGTTACATTGTGATCATGCCAATTTTAAATGTGCCAATACCAATAAAACATTTTTGGGAGGGATTTGATCACTGTCGAATCATGTGTATGATTTTTTTCCTTGAATACCAGCAAAGTGGTACAGGCTTATCTGTAATGTCATATATGTAATGATTGCAGAAGCTTCTCAAAATACAGTACAGGCCATCTGGTTGTTAAGAGTGCATGTGCTTTACGGGTTGCGATCATAAAAAATGTAGAATCGTTGCATCCATCTTGTAAACTAGACTCTACTGCCCTGTTTATGATGAACATTCTGATTGTGGATGTTGTGTATGCATCCACGACAACCTTGCTAACACCATGTCATTAAAATAACATAACTGCATTGTATGAGCTTATTCATCCAACAATTGTGACCGTGTATAAAAAGAATACTCCCATAGTTATTTAGATAAATTGTAGTTTTCTTTTTAAACATGGGACTATTTCTCAAAGTTATAAAGTGCTGTCAAACATTAAGAACAAACAAATAACATTTAGAAAACAAGATTTGTACATTTCTGTTCATATGCTGAAGGGTGCACAGTTCATGAAACACCTTTGATTTTGAATACCTGTGTGAATCTGGTAACTGTAAACAGTACAGTTCTTGGTCCCTTGGTTTCCCCTTTATTTAGCATATCACCTTTATTTACTGTGTCATTAAAAACATCCTACTCGCTGCTCTTTTGCTATCTCAATCCATATCCTAGTCTTTGGTTTGTTTGAGTCTGCTGCTCCCACAAAGGGATCTTGAATATTTCATCTCATCTTATAAAACAATTACAGGTACAAATATGTTTTATCCCCCCCCCCTTTTCCTGCTAGGGCTTTGTAGAAAGAAACGACATAATTCATACCAACCACAAGGCCAAGTGACGTCAGACTTGTTATGATTCTTTCCGGGCTCCGCC
>OMOT01062181.1:17505-32574 GCA_900312575.1 Acanthochaenus luetkenii | reverse complement strand
CCCCCGTTGATTTGGCGGTGACCGTGCACGCCGACATGTCGAGCGGGTTCAACGTGCCTCCCCGTGCCGCCGCGGGAGCTGAAGCGGTGGTCGGCTTGCCTCAAATCGACCCGGATAAAGTCAACCCAACCCTGCCCCATTGTTCTCCGCGACTTGTTTACGACAGCCGGCAGTCAGTCGGTCAGCCAGGACGGTCGGGTTCCAGCTGCCTGCCGTGTTGCCTGCGCGACCTCACGCGTTAAACCCACAAAGTGCGTGTACACGAGTGGGATTAACGTGACGTGACGTGGCTGTATAACCGATTGTCATTACGGCCGTCGGGTATTTATTATTTGGTGCCGCTTGACTCCTGGCTGCGTCTTAACGCCGTTCTGTGCGTCGTGCTCGGCTACGTGTGAGGCGCAGGCGTGCTTATGTCTTCTGAGCCGCAACCGACCTCACTAATATGACCTCGACCCCCTCTGGCAAAAACCACAAGTCGAATTGCCTGTCGTTTTCAAAACTTTGGTTTAATCTTCGAGCAACTCCTGAGACGTTAAACGCTCTTGAATGACGCCCGCTCACCTGGGATTGCGCCTCAGAACACACAAGGTAAACAACAGGCCTACTGCTCCATGTCAAATGAAACACGTCAGACCTTTTTGCTGTATGCTGCAACAATTGGATGCATCATGTTCCTTTTTTAAAATGTTAAATAAAGATGTAAAATATGTCTGGCATGGACTGAAACCATTCGCTTGTCCTACAGTGGTCCCATAAATGTAGTTTAGCTTTTGCCTATATTTGCTCCTGTTATTTGTTCATGTATAATGAAGCTTTCGCTCATATAAAAGTAATACATTATGTTGAGTGATTTAGGGTTTTGTCTGTCATCTCTGAATCAAATTAACTAAGTGAAATTATTTAAGTGTCATTGTTATGCTGCAGCCCAGATTTATTTGTAGATCCATAACCCTGTGTATTACAATTAATCCCTTCAATATTTCCATTTTCTTTCATCTCCTACAACAAGCCTGTGCCCGATGCCTGAACAGGGCAGTTGGGATGATGCAACAACAACAAAAAACCCTGTGCTTTAAATGCTGTTTGTGCCTTGTATGAAATTGCCTATAATATGAATGCAAGAGAAGGGGAGGCTGTGCAAAACAGCTTCTACACAGCCAAATGTAATTTCCAGTGTTTACATGGAAGCGCTTGGGCTGCATAAAGGTTCTTTGTGTCCCGAGCGCTCCAGAGCTGCTTGAGGTCACGCTGAGGGTGGTTCCTGTTTGTGCCACAGGCTCCTGCAAGATGCACAGAGGGAGAAAACATCCACATTTAAATCCGCCTCGCACACCCCAACTACCAGCCCCATGATAGGGCAGTTAATTGATAACTTGGAGGCAATTGCTCTGTGGTTCGCTTTGTGAATCAGTGAGCGAGACCGCCTTCAAGCATTAACAGGCTCAAGGAGACAAATGTTGTTTTCCCCCTAGTTTATGATTGTTTGTGGTGGACATGATAAGAAGAAACATGTTGGCCATTGATTCATTTCTCATTGGCGTACCCTCCAAATCAGCTCCGGTTATCATTTGATTTTGGGGGCATGTGAGAGATTCACTGTTCTGCATCGACCTTATACACTAATAGACTGGGTCGTAGCCTGTACACTAGAACAAACCTTGGAGCGCGCTCGGCACATTTTGATCACATTTTGAATCTTATTTTAGCTTCGTGGAGCTGCTGGTGGTGTAGTCTAAATGTTGAAAGAAGAACTTGAGTGCTGATGAGATATCTGGTGCTGATTCATTACTCTGCTTAGGGAATAAGCTGCTGGGCACGGACACCCTGATGATAATGACCTGCCCATCAGGATTATTTATGCTTGTTTTTCAGCTGGAGATTTGGAAGGCTCCCGTGGCCTCTTTTACTTTGAATGACTGACTCAGCATCAAGCTAAAGTGGTAGCATAGAAGACATTAATAGATTAATAACATGAAAGGGCCATATTAAGCCAGGTAGTGTTTTGTTTTTTTACTCCGTTCTGCTCAGGTATAAAGGTTAAAGCTCTATGTGATAAGTTTGGCACATCTGCGGCTCCTCTGGTCAGAATTGGCATCTGAACGATTTTACTGCCGTTGCACTTTTAATGACGTCAGTCAACAACCAAGCGTGTGCTGCTGTGTCCAGCTGGATCGCTGTGTGAAAACAAGCGGAATGGTCACGTGATTTTGTAAAAATAATTTGTGTACCTTTTTTTAATAAACCTCCTTTAGATGGAAGAGAAAGCAGAGCTCACTCCAGCAGCTTCGTCCATGTTTGCGATGGGAGTTAGCATTAGCGTCTACTAATATATTACCCGGATGTTAAGTGAAACGCGTCACTTCCCGTGTGACCGGCGCTCAGAATTGCCTGTTCCAGTGGGTCACATCAGTGACGTTGATGGTTTCGTTGGAGCTTGGAAAGGCCAAATCCAACACTAATAGCAATTACGGTAAGAGTGAATGTTTTACCACAAAACAGTCGTCACATAGAGCTTTAAATGTAGTTGTTTAAATTAAGTTATTCATTGTAGGCTCTGATTGTGACTATGGAATTGTAAACAGGGAGGATTTAAATGATTTATCTTTCAAATAAGGTGCAAGTAATATATTAGCATTCATCACAAAACACTTACAGGTAATGGAATTTTTACGCTTTATTTGTTTTCTTAATCTGGTCTTAATTGGTTCTCTGTGCCAAAGTACTTTACCATAACAATCATTGTTAAATAGATTAGGTTGTAAACCATAACCTCAAATAAAGAATATTGTCTTAAAACACAGTGAAAACCCAAATTTGTCTTCAGCAGGTAATCTTTTTGAGTGGATATTTTAAACATTTTTTAACGGACGTGAGTTTAACCCAATGTACTGTGTAAGCCTACTCTCACTGAGCCTTGAACGCAACCACCTGAGGGCCTGGAATTGTGTGACCTAGAAATGAAATTGGGGTGAACTGGTGTGTCTACAAATAATTGTCATTGCAACGTTTTTTTGAGTAACTTCTTCAAAGCGAGCGTGGCAGCCCTTCTCCTGTTATCTATTTTGTTTGAACAAATTGAACATCAACTTGATTTTGCTAACCTCAAAACTTAGCTGATAACTGACCCCTTTCCAGCTGGCTGTAAGTATACACTTAAAGTATGTTGTGTTTTTAATTCAGGTAGGCCTAATGCCCCCCAAATCCGATCAGCATATTGATGTCACGAGTCTTGGAGTCACACATGAGACAGATCTATCTCCGCTCTGGGTCTTGCTTGTTTTTAGTGCAGGTCCAGACAGGAGAAAGGAGCTTTGCTGCTGCTGTATCTCATCCAATCCAACAGGTCCTTTGTATGTAACAGTGTGTGCTAGACAGTAACTTTACACTTTTCACGCACACAGTGAAAACGAGTGCATTGCCCAACTCACCGGTTGAACTCGGCAGTCAGGGTTTCTGTGCTAGCTGAGTTGAGATGTAATGTTTAGAGGGCAGAGAGCATTTAAGCTGTGTTAACAACTGATGGCAAAAATGATGTATTTTACTATTATATGTTGTATTATGTGGGATTCTATATAGATATTTGTTGATACATGTTTCTATTTTCATATCTCAATATCCAGTATATCCAGATTATAAAATAGTAATGGTTTTATAGTATTGCCCATGTTTTTTTCAACATTAATTGGTGCACCTTACATTTCTTGGGGTGTGCCCACGTTTTCTAGGTTGGGACAAAGTCAGTTAATTTACAGCCCTGCAAACAAATCCTTTAACACAACTCCTAGTTTAAGTGATTATTAATTTACATCGATTCACATTTACATCTATTGCATTCCTGAATTAGCAAGCTAGTGAAGAAAGCTAGAACTGCTAGTTATCTTAGCTACTATCTACCACCAAACTAAATATAGTCCACAACTGTGTTTCATTAAGCTTTTAGGCTCAGTTATACAAGCTATATTAAAAGGAAACCAAACAGACTATCTTTCAGTTTGGACTGATATAGGAAGAGCCCTGCCAGCATCAGAAAGCAGCCTCAGGCAGGTGTATCTATCTACACCATGTCTTTGACACACATATGGACACAGTCCTGACCAAAGTCCATGGCAAGAAGTTCTGCATTGTTGTAGATGAAACCACAGACAATCGGCTGTGTTTTAAACACACGGATAGCAAAATATAGCAAGTTATGTTTTCACCTCCGTCTTGTTTGTCTGTCTGTCTGTTAGCAGGATATCTCAAAAAGTTCTGAACGGATTTGCACAAAACGTAGGTCATGGGTCAACGTAGAACTGATTAACTTTCCACGGGCCAATGGCCAAAAGGGCACATGGAAACGGCCTGGCCAATCACTAAAAGGCGCATAACATCCGAGCGGTTCACGTAACACCACAAAACATTGTAGAAAGATTGGTCATGGGTGTTTCTATACAGATTGCTAAATATTCCAGTAGGTGAATTGATGGACAGGACCTGCATTTGAACAGTGTAGCCTGTTGAGACTGCTGTTCTGTTGGTCTGATTCATTAACATATAGTACGTCAGACTGTTGCTGATTTGGCACATGTTTGAGTCTGGACCGCCTTCAAGCAGGGTTGGTGCTAATTGTCTTTATAAACGGAATGGGGTTCAGTAGAAAATGTTTTCATTTGATTTACTTATGCCTCGCCGGGGCCTCAGGGTCAGCCAGCTAGTGTGATGTCCCTGGAGCAGATAAGGGATAAGTATCTTGCTCAGAGGTACTTCGACAGATATGACCTGATGGGGATCGAACTCGAGCCCCTCTTTTTGGAGATAACATCTCTGTTTGACTGTTATGTACTGTATATCTTTGCTACTCTTGCCCTTATTTGTGATCCTTTTAACTATTAATATTTTCTTTTATGCCTACTATGTAGTTGTTGCTTGCCATGTCCTAAGAATTTCACTGCTCAGAATGACCTTGTGTTATACTGTGCACTTAATAAATAAAACACTTTGACTTTGACTTTTGAACCACTAGGCCATCATGCAACCCAAATGAAATTCAAACAACACTGTTGGAGCCTTTTATTTCTTGGTACATCCAAGTGCTTCATTAATGAAAAATGATGTTGAAGAAAATCCACCTCTTGAATCAATTTAATTGGAAATAAATTGAGCACAACCTTTCCTTTCAAGACATAGTGAGTTGGTATTGTCACGTGACCACTAATCCTCAATCGGAACTCTTATCCTGGGAAAATGTTTCTGAATTGGCCTTGGTTTGATGTAGTGGTGCCTGGAGACTGTATTGGCGGGTGGCCCCAGGAGCCCTCCAGGCAGGCAGGCAGGGAAGGACGTCGTGAGAGAGACGCTGCCTCCACCTTCATCAGCACTGCCACCATGGCAAGGGAGCAGCCCAACATGGGGGACCTCCTCCCTCTCCTGGAGACCTCCGACCTCCACCAACTAGAAGAGATCAGAGGCCTTATCAATGAGCACCTCGGCACTGGTAAGACTACTTGGCTTGCCTGAATGCCATCGTGGTTTTTCTGTCTATGTGCTGCTTTTTTGGTGAGGATTGAGTAGTGGTATTTTAACTTTGGCCAGTGTATCGAGAACTTCTGAGAGGCGTTTATCTCATCAGATACGCTGTTATTCGTCCTATTTTGCCATTCGTTGAATGGTTCTCTTTACGTAGCTTCCCTGTCTGAGGAATTTGCTGAAATAATAGGTCTACTACCCTTTTATTCAAGAGCTACTCTAAATATCTGTTCTATCTTCCTTGAAGAGCGAGGGTCCATGCTGCTGAATGGACTGGTGGACTATTTTTTGGAAACAAACTCTGCCCAAGCCATGCATATCCTCTCCTCAGTCAGAGAGCCGCATGATAAGGTGAGAAATGCGCTGTGCCCTCTTAAGAAAACCTACTGTCACTATTTATAGCCACAGCATTTAGTATTACTCACCGCTACAATGTCAGTATAACCCTTTGTACTTTCAGACTTGGCACATGACACTTTCAATCAAACAAATGTAGACCCAGTAGCACTTAATTTACGTCATACATCTCATTCCATTGATTGCTCAAACACACACAGCTATAGGATTTTGAATGTATAATCTACCGTCAGTAGGCCGTACACTGTCTTACCATTCAAAATGTGTCTGGTCCTGTTGTCCTTGTACAATGTGTGTCAGGATATGCTGAGTAATTCTGTACTGTTATGTCTCTAATAAAGAGAAGAAATGCTCCTTTTCATGTATTGTAGTTGACAAGTAAAGTGATTTTGATTACCGTTCTGATCATCTTCTGGCCCTTATTGCATTATGCTTCATTGATCTTCTCACAGCACCTTTTGGACAAGATGAACGAGTGTATGACCAAACAGGCCTGTCGACTGCCCACCCTCACCCTGCTTGGCCATGTAGTCCGCAAGCAGCCGTCCTGGATCCACAAGATTGCTCGATACCCTCTACTGGTCTCGCTGCTCAAATGCCTAAAGGTATGACCCAATTATGAGTCAGTGAGCAAAGACGTCTCCTTTGCAAGGAGTTGAGAGGTGGCTGGATGGATGGATGAAGCTGAGAGATTTCTCATCAAGCTACTTTTGTAGTTTATTTGATAATGAATGGCACTTCCTTAAAGACAGATTTTGATTAAACTGATGAATTGGTTTATCATTCGGTGACATAAAATCATATTATGAATTTCTTATTGGAAGTCATGTGTCATCTTGCAGGGTTTGCCATGTATTGATTATGTTTGGTTGGCTCGCCCAACAGCTGGCAAAGTACATTTCTATTTTAGTTTGATTTCAGGTGCTTTGATGCATGAAGTTGGCATTCAAACCTGGCGTTTCTCGTCGATGCAGTTTTTAAAAACAAAATATTTAATACTGTCAAGCACTGAAAACGTGTTGGTGAACTGCAACAACCAATTAATTGCACCAAGACACAGTATGGTATTGATCACTTTTCGTCAGTTGGTGCTCCTTGGTCTTTGCTGAACTGAATAGAGAGGTGAGGTTTGAAACATAGCCTTTTCAACATTTGCTTATTATACCGTACTCTTATTTGACTATCCCAAGTTTTGTGAAGCAAATGTAACATACAGCAATTTAGTGAAGTTACGTTTATTTGTTTAGCCCTTAATCACAGTCTTAAAGGGCTTCACTACGGCCACATTACAAAAACTTAACTCAACTGACGATAAGGAAAAGCTCCCATGAAAACCTTATTAGGCAAAACAATAGGAAGACACATTGGGTAGGACGGTCAGGCATGCAATGGGGACTGAGAAAAGAGAGACAAATTCAATGTTGTTAGTGACATGGAGCATAAACAAGATACACAGAAAATATACAAAGTAGGAATGCTTGGGTGAAACATCTCGGATCTGGTGCGGGGCATCAACAGCAGCTCGGTCACCATTGTCAACATCGTGGACAAATCGGTTGCTGCCTCAACGTACAATATTTATATATCTATATATGTGTTGTACAATATAAACTCATAGTTCATTATTTAAATCAAATGGGTAGAGGAATAAAGAACATTTTATAATAATAAAAATACACTAACTTTTATTTATTTTTTATTCAACAACAACAACAACATGTTCTCAAGACAGACACTCCAACACAGAAAACAAAAGACAAAGACTCGGATACATATACAGTACAACACAAAAAAATTACAAAGGAGTCATTCATTGATAAGTTGATAAGTTAATGGGGCTGAAGGGACTGTAAAAGATTGTCAAACATTAGAGATGGCCTCTGTGAAAGAGAGCTTTAGTTTGTATCTTTCCAGTTTAGGAATATGACATTTTTTGCAATGGTTAGTGAAAGTACGGTAAGTAAGGGTTTTGAGCTTGCTGGGGTCTCCAATAAGGCATAATGCAGGGTCGAGGGGGACACTCTGGCCAAGGATCCTGGATCAAGTAGATGTGACTTGTGTCCAAAGCTGTGATTCCATAAAACATGCATGTGATTGTCAGGCGCTTGTGTGGTGCAATGTAAGCAAGTTTCAGTATCTGAAAGTCCCATGAGAAATAGTCTGTTGAGTGTAATGAGTTCTATTTAGTATTTTAAACTGTATTAGTTGTGTTTTGGGGTTTGTCTATGTTTAATATTTATATGATTATTATAGAGCACTTTTCTTAATACAAGTTACAAAGTGCTATACAGGAATAAAACAAATATAAATGAAAACGTAATGAGATAAAAAGAAACGACACAATTTCAAAGAGCGCACCACAAAGACGGTTGACGAAGGAAAGGCTATCAAATTGAAAAGGCTGTAAACATGTATGTTGTCAAGAGAGATTTAAAAGATGAGGTAATCAAAGAAATGCCCACACGATTAAAGAAAGGCCCGGACAGCGAAGGCTTCGCCTTTACTCAGCAGTCTGGACCATGGGACATCCAGACTGCGCACAGACTCGTAAGGAGACAGAAGCTCAAACACAACAATTTTGGATTAAATACTTGTGAACATGAAGAACTGTTTAGATAGAAGGTTCCTCCTCAATGTGATTTAATCAAGAAACATCTGCTAAGAACGGGAGAGTGACTTTGTGGCATCGCCATTGTTTGATCATCTTTTAAAAATCTATTTCCATGTATCATCTCTATCTTTATCATTATCTTGCTGTGTTTTATATCTACTTTCATCGCTTTTTCTTAATCTCCTGGCAGACGGATACGGACGTTGTGGTCCTGATAACTGGAGTGCTGGTGCTGATCATTCTGCTACCCATGATCCCCCAGCCTGGGAAACAACACCTGTGGGAGTTTTTTGACATCTTCGGCCGTCTGGCATCCTGGAACCTGAAGAATCCCGGTAGGAAATCCCTGTTATGTCCCAAACATGTCAGTGCAACATGTTGTCATGTAAATTTGGAAGGGGTTTTACATTTGTTTTGGATGGGTTAACCCCAGCTTCCTGACAAAAAGCTCAGCAAGACTGAGTGAGTGCTGGGAGTGCTTGGCCTTGTGACAAGCCCCTCCATTAGCCTGTAGTAATGCAAAGGAAACCGTATTCTTTAATCCTGCGTACCATGTAGGCTTTTATTTGTATTTCATGAATTCATGCATATTTCTGTAGGGGATGTGGGATGTTGAATTATCACTAAAATGATAATTAAAAGGCAATTTTGAAACACCTTTAACCTCAATGTATTTTATTTCAGAATAAAATACTCAGCGTGCCAGCGTGGAAATGATTTTCGTCGGTAGGGTTAGTCTAGAACTTCTTCAAAAAGTAATGCATTATGTATATATATATGTATATATATATATGTGTGTGTGTGTGAATCTGGTAAATGTGTACATTTCCTTGTTAATGTGCGTGGAAAAGGCTAGTCACTGTAGCATGAAGCTCTCTCACAGTCCTTGAGTGCCCAGCTGACAGCATATCTGTAACACAATGATTGTGAATTATGCACACTGTCCAGTTCTGCACCTGAGGGTCTTTCGAAGAATTGATTCAGATCAGGATATTGACCGATAAGTTTACACATGGATGGAAATGAGTTAAAATATCAAATCAATCATGCATCAGTTCCTTGGCCAAACTACATCTACATTGAATACATAGGCTATCAACACGTGTCACATGGGTGAATGTCCCACGCTTCACAGATCTCAGTTTAGTACATAAGCCAATCCAAAGAGGTAATTCGGCCACGTGATACGTCGTACCCATAACAAAATATAGTGATGGGACTGTGGGAGAGCCTCGCACTACTGTGACTTGTGTTTTCCACTCACATTAATCAGGAAATGTACACATTTACCAGATTTACCTTGGGAAATGTGTACATTTACTGCCTCGGTTGTAAATGTGCAAATTTACCGATCAATGTATAAATGTACAATTTTCTCACATTTATTGTGACGCATATTGTCGGCTACCAACGAAGGAGCCCAGTAGCTCAGTTGGAAACAAATTGCCTTGGCAATCAACTGGGATGCACTGGTTTTGAATAGCTTGCTGTATAAGTTGAATTTGTTGGCCCTGAGGTCAAGTTTTGTGTGTGCCATGTTTTTTTTTGTGCCACCTTCAGGGCATGTGTCAGAGGTATACTTGATCCACTTGCACGCCAGTGTCTACTCACTCTTCCACCGCCTGTACGGCATGTACCCTTGCAACTTTGTGTCCTACCTGCGCTCCCACTACAGCATGAAGGAAAACATGGACACCTTTGAGGAGGTAGTGAAGGTGAGGATATTGTCACTGCTGCTTAGTACTGCTGCTCTTCACTTGTATGATGATTAATAATATCGATTTTGTGTCCAACCCTCATATTCAGCCAATGCTTGAACACGTTCGTATACACCCAGAATTGGTGACGGGAACCAAGGACCATGAGCTTGACCCCACCAGGCAAGTCTCCACTAGTCTACCTTGAAAAATAATGGGGAAGGATTGTGCAATTATTTTTCCAAATACATGATATCACATTGATTGATGGTCCTATCCTTTGATACAGGTGGAAAAAGTTTGAAATCCATGACATAGTCATCGAATGTGCCAAAGTGTCTCTAGACCCCAAGGAAGCGTCATGTGAGGAGGGCTACTCCACCATGCCTGAGAACTTTTACCCCCAGCCCCACCTCCACCTCCGGCCCCAGGACTGCACATCCAGCCCCTACACAGACTTCCACAGCAGTTATGGTCAGAAAACTGTTTTGGTGACTATAAATACAGAATTCAGTGTTTCACGCAACCTTCAAAATGAGCCAGTGATTTCTTTAACATCAACACCTTCATTTGTCTTTATTGGCTTGTGAGTATCGCTGGTGATTAAAAAAAACATGCATTTGCGAAACGGTTTTTCAGGAATGAAGAAAGTTACGCTTCTTTTTTTCATTGATAACCTTTTTGATGTTATACAATGGGTTTTCTAACAGGTTTCAATGATTCATGTGTCAGTAAAGTAACATGTGCATTTTCAATTAAAAGGGAAAATCACCAAAACTGCAGTGGTTGGTTTCCCTGCCACAGCAGAGATATGATGCTGTCCTCAAGAGCAGAGAAAGAATGGAGGTTTAGTGCAACAATCTGATGATTGTTCAGACTGTTTGTCTTCTTGTCAACAGGAAGCTCTTCTTCGACCCCTTTCTCGACCCCACGGCAGCCGCTACCCCCACCCCTGTCCTTGCCCCCCTTCTCAGGGACACAGTCCTCCTACCGTAGCCCACAGACCTCTAGACGCCAGGTGAGATCATCCATAATATAGTCAAAAGGTTTAGCAATGAGAGACATGCATGGTCAGTGTGTCTTCAGAAACAGAATTTGCAGAGGGTTGTGCGTAGTTCTTAGTTTTCTATCCACTGCTTGCTGTTGTTGACCGCTTTTCTCCGAGCCCCCCATAACTCTCTCCATTAGGCCAATGACTCCCCTCCTTGTTTTCATAGAGGCGAGGAAAGAAGGAGCGCTCCAGAGAGTGGGCAGACAGGATTTGAGTCATCAATGTGAGCAAGCTGGCAGGCAGTTGGGTCAGGCCTCAGGAGTTACAACACATGCCCCCATCCTTGTCCTGCCACCCCGCTATAGACTGGGGGTGGTTGCCTTGGAGATACTGTCTCTCCCTCTCTATTTCTGTGCCAGCCACAGAGGGGTGGGGGTCTGGGTGTTTTTTTGCCCCCTGGGGTCTGTCTGAGGATTTGTCTCTGTTGCACTCCTCTGGAACATTTGAAAAACACAGGAGACTCGCCGATTTCAATTAGATTGTGTTTATTTGGGTGACTTGGTCCTTATTTGTGATATTGAAACACCATGAGTAATCTCTGTTTGGTGTGTGGTGGGATATGACTGATTTCTTCAAATATATGTTAGAGTGGTTGTGAGTTCATATTTGTCCTATAATCACACCTATTTAAATAGAAACGTTTATTCACCAGTCATCCGGGCCCGGTGGTAAGAGAGATCATCCCAGGTCACAGGTTTGATCTGTGCAGCAGCTATTATTTCCAAGTGTCCTTGACACTACTAAGTTAATGAATATTGAAAGTCCCAGAAGTATATGATGGTGTAGGTACGGTTAGCTTTGTCACTGTCCAGTGAAAACCTTGTATGTCCAAAATGTCAACTTTTTACAAAAGTTTATACAGTGGGGTTTTGAAAAGGTTTCATAAGCCCCAAGGGTGGTAGACTTTGATCAACCCATAGAGGAGCATGTATCCCTTAAACTGAAGTTAAAATATGGAAATCACCAAGATTGGAGTTACAGGGTTTTCACAGGACAACAGCGATATGCAAATAAATACTTGGGCAAGGCCAAAGAATGCCTAATCAGAAAATATTCAGGATCCTAAGCCACTTTAATGACATTTTGATGAACTTGATCTAATATTTTAGTTTAGCCTTCCTTTTAATAATAATATTAATGATTATAGCTGGTAAGGGATCAGTGTCTCGTTCAAAAACCCTTCTGCAAGGTGGCTGCTTCTGACACAGGGGTTTGAAAGACCCTCCCTGCTCACCACGCCTCCCTGCTGACTCAATATTGCTCCTCGACCTTTGACAGGGATGAAATATGTTCGGCTTTCAGCTTGTTAGACACGCAGTTTACATGAATGTGTAAGATATCTGATTTGCTGCTGTTCCCGAAGACCTTGTCCGGAACAAAACCTTAAGGCACAACCAAGCTAACTTTAGAGCGACCAGGGTGACTTTCTCCACCAGTTGAGAACCAGATGTGTGTAATATTTATATTCGGATGTTTGAAGTTTAGCTTTTTGCAGTGTCTCTTGCCTTTGTGCCTTTGTTGTGTTTTACGTGTATCAGATTTGGTAATGATTTCCTCTTCTGTGGGGACAAACATTTCATTTTGGTCTTGTCTAATCATCTCATCTTCCTTGTAGAACTCCAGCTGTGAACTCAACTCTTCCTGCGGGGGGAAGGACCCTCTGTGGAGCCCCTCCTCTTTGTGTGGCATGGCCACGCCCCCTTCCTCTAGGGGCATGTCGCCCAACTTGGAGCTCTCCCACAGTGCCTCACACCTTCCCAGCCGCTTCCACTGCACCTCAGGTCAATAGTTTCATCGTGGTTATCGATTTCAACATGACATTGACGGCACACTGCTGTCAGTGTTGTATAGTGTTGTTAAACTGGTTTAGGAGTGATGTTCTGAATTGTCTTTTCCTCCTCATGCTGATTGTTTTGCTCCATGCAGGAGGGAAAGGAACGCCTGCTTCCAGCACTCCAGCAACCTCCTCCCCACCCCCCACCCTATCGGATGACTTTCCCATCATCTCCTTACCAACCAACACAGTCCAGTCTAGTCCACCAAGAAAGGTATGTTCGCTCCACCATCGTCCATATGCCTTCAAGACATTGCTTGTGTCCAAATGTTCCACTATCTCATGTAGTTTATTGATCAGTAGTGTATGTCTAGATTTCCTTTTATTGAAAACCTTAGAAAAAATACCCAATACTTGTATTTTTATATTATTTTGCAGCATAACAAGATGCAAAAAGTCGATGGGTGCACACATTTTGGAGCACGATTGTGCGTCCTCAGTATGCTGTTTTGTCTGAATTTGGGAATGGCTCAGTGGTCAAAGTTTTCTCCAACATCAGGGCCCAGTTCCTCATGTCATTTAATTAGTCCAGGCTAATATGATGCCGGCCGGTTCAAATTATCTTGCTAACCTGCATCTGGCTAACTGCATTTTTTGATTTGTCAAATATGGTTGTCGTAGGACTGCACAATTATCTTGGATAATTGCGTGCTCCCATTTTGAAATAAAGGGAACATGAGTAGAGTTAAAACCATGATCAACAATCACACGGTTACCCTGATGCCATCACTGTAGGTGGGTAGGGTGTTGGAGGTGCGGACAATGCAGTCTGTCTTTATGTGATATTCACTCTCATTTCTGCTAATAAACCTATTTGGTCAGTCATTTTATTTTGTCTGGTGATTTGTTCCCACTCCATTATTTTTCATCGGACAGTGGCCCTCCCATTGGTAAAACACTGAAGTGTAAAGTGGAGTTCCTCTCACCCATCGAGACCCATTCTGGTTTTGCTTTCACATACTGATTTTGTGTAGCCTCAATGGTGTAACCAGTTAGGGCTCTGAGTGGCATTAAAATGTCTTAAAAGTGGCATTAAATTAAATTAGCGTTTACCTGCAGATACCCTGTTCTTGCTGTGAGGTGAAAGTGCTTACCACTGAGCCAATGTGCTGCCTGAAACAAATTCATTAACAATACTATTAACTATGACTTTCAGGATCGTCGGCAAGGAGAAGCCAGTAAGCCTGTACTGGTGAGGCAGGAACCAGTTAAAGAACCAGAGAATGGTGCAGGAGAAGTAGCCAACAACAGAGGTTAGTCACAATGAGCTTATTTACTGTGATATATCCCATAAAATATTGAATAATCGAATTGTAAATATCTTGTAAATCTCCTCTGTATATTGTTATCAGTTGATCAGTTACAAATGTCCAACCATCTCTTCCTGAAATACAGGAAGTATAGTATGTAACCGAATGTTTCTGTAGTTGTGACATCTGTTGGATGTCTTTGCTAGTTGTGCTTTTTGGATGCTTTTTGTGTTTCTAATGTCATAGCCCCAATTGTGATACCATGCATAGCATTGGTTGGTCAGTCATAAACCTCTACCATTTCCTTATCAGATACAGGAGGTGCCGAGAATATCTCCATGACTTTGACAGAGCTGTCGGTCTTCATGAAGAAGCAGGAGCTGGAGCTTCAGCTGAGAACCGAGAAGGAGAGGGAAGAGGGTGAGTAGAAGGACTCGACACCGGCGCTAGAAGGCTCGGAATCAGATCCGGACGTCTAAGAGTCAATATGTGACCCAAACAGGCATGTGCCTGGTCAGGGGGGGTGCTGAGGTGGGCTATGCCAATCAGTGCAAGTTCAAAATAATATTTGTCCTCTAACTTCTCATTGGCTGGTTGGGCACCACAAAACTCGGCAACGAAGCAGCTTTGTGTTACCCGCTTTTGGACATTAGTTAGTTAACATGCTTGTACCATCTACTCTTGAATGCATGCAAAGGATGGTAATCTTGTGTGTGTGTGTGTGTGTGTGTGTGTGTGTGTGTGTGTGTGTGTGTGTGTGT
>OMOT01062161.1:4053-19529 GCA_900312575.1 Acanthochaenus luetkenii | reverse complement strand
CAATGACTTGTCTCCTCCACTTTCACTCAGTGGTCCTAGTAGTAGCAAGAGCAGATTAAAAAGTCTGCCACACTACCCAACCGGTCTCAGCATACCATTAGCATATATATGAGATTTGAGACATTTTCTAATATTCTCCAGCAGGACTCATCTGTCATGGCCTGGTGATTAATTATAAAATGCTTGTTTGGGTGTGAGGGGGCAGGAAAAGTAGCCCCGCTCCCACCCCCCTCTCTCCCTCTCCTTACTTCTATAACCTTTACAATGCCTGTATAAAAAGGAGGGGGAGAAAATCAATGTTGGGACATTTCAATAAAAAAAGGGAGTTTTATGCATGTTATTACCTGTGCCATTATGTATGAAAACTGGTAAAAACTGCTACCTGGAATTTGCACAAGTGTCACAGAGTTACAGGGGAAGTGACTGGAGACAGCAGGAAGAGGTTGTACTGCCTGTAATTGGATATTTTCGTTCAAAACAACGATAGCCAGGAAAAAAGCCAAAGCAAATTCTCAGCAACAGATTAAGATTTTCCACAAACCGGAGGGTTTTTAGAAAGTGTTACTGATATAAATATTGACACTGGCTGTTTTTAATCAGTCGGTTTTCAGTTGGTTGGATTTGTCACATCAGGTCTCAACAGTATGCCTACAGACTATCTAGTCTCTCATAGAGGACGTCAAATCTGATGAGTATAATAACATAAGAATTCAATATATATATATTGTATTAAATAAAGACTCAATCGCCGTCAACTAAATTGCGTTCAGGTTTGATAGATCACAGTGTGTGTGCTGTATTAATCTATTTACATTTTCTCCTCGCAGTATTGTGCAAAATAGCTTGTAAACGCCCCATCTTGAATATTCATTGAGGCAACAGTACTAACTGGATTTGAAAGATGCAGTCCTCAGTGCTGTTAGTAGATCAGTTTGTACATTTATTTGCGCGTGCTACGAATTTGCACACATTTTTACACAAGCAAACGTTCCGGCCCTTACTCTGAAACTTACAATTTTGATTACAGTATATGTTTCCTATGGCTGCAAGACCATGGTCATGGTCATACAGCAGAGTCCGTCAATCAAGCCATGGAACACTTATCTTCTCACATGAGATCAGCTCCAAACTACAAATCCAACTAAGATCAATGCTGAGCATCGAAAGTTCATGAGGATTTTTCGAAAGGGGGCAACTGCTGTGGGCAAGTGAATGGACATGATTCCATGTTTTTTTGGTCCCATTTTTGTAACATGGATAGCTCTATGTAAATAGTTGCCATATAACTAGCTATGGCAAATTATGTAGGAAACAATTTAAACTATATCTAGCTAGCTAGCCTACATCTAGCATATGATTTAACTGTTCCAACCATCTTCGTGGCTATGGAAATAGAAATGAAGAAAAACAATGCAAGGATCCGTTCACTGACTCAATGGCTGAAAAACTGCTCTTGTTACAACATCTATCCAATTCACAAAAACATGTTGAGCCAAATGAGAAAAATCTAGAGCAGATCTGTAAAAAATGGTTTATGGTTGAATTACAGAGCAGAAAAAACTGTACTGTAATTTATTGTAATTTATTGTAATTAAACACTGACCCCTCAATCTACAATTGTAGTATATATTTATAAACATATATACATATAAAAGTAATCTGGTACTTCAGTAACAACAAGAAAACACACACAATAGTGCCAAAGGCATATCACACAACCAATTGACTGTGATCATTTACAGTACATGGTCGACGATTGCACTGTGGGTGTGGGGCAACTGAAAGGTTTTATAAACTGAGGTTTTGTAGAGTTGGATAAACTAACAAGTATGAAATAAAATCAGAACTGTCACGTTTAGCTGTCATCAAATGCCCTGAAACACAGACATAGCGGACAAAGTAGCATACGATCAGCTGACTGGTCCTTTTACTAAAACGGGGGAGGGGGTGCAGTTGCGTGTAGACTACGCCATGTAAGACAAGTTTTCAGGCTACATCATGAAAGTAATATAACTACTAGCATGAAATAAAAAGTAAAATATCACGTTTGATAATGAAATGAATTTCAAACAAACAACGCAAATGCGTCAGCTAGCTTATCCCTTTACAAGAACAGCTGATCGGGGGGAGGGGGGCCGGTCAACGTAAACAACCGCCACTGTTGTCTCTTTACCATCACCAGTATCGATTAAACTAACAAACATGTATTGCAACGTTGTTCTAAGTGCAAAAGAAAGACGATTACTTACTCAAACTGGATCCATATTCATCAAAAAAGGGCCTCCTCCTCTGAGTTGTATTCCTCGTCGGTAGAATCCTCCACTTCAACGTCACTTCTCCTCTGAATCTCTTCTAGAGCTTCTAAAATTGTGAACTTAGTTTTCTGCTGTTTCTTCGACATTGTAAATGTGAAAAAACACCCAAAGCAACACAAACGTTTAAAACCGCTGTGCGTAATGTGTAAAATCCCAAAGCGCAGTGTGAGTTGCATCTCTTTACACAGGGCTATATATATATGCAATGCCTGAAGGTAAATGGACAAATGACCCCTAATTGGAAAGCTCGCGAGAAGTAGAATAAGGTGACAGCCAAAAGATGGCAAGACAAGACAATTGTCAAGGAGTGTATTGTCAAGGAGACATAAGGACAGGTTATCCAGAGCTCTCTACAAAACGAGCCTACTGGCATGGAAAAGCATGTGGATAGACTCAAAATGAAAACGGAAGCGTAAGTAAACAATATATATTGCTTTTAATGACAATTGCATTGAACATTTATGAAATAATGAGACATAAATACAAAATGTGCCACATTGACACGTGGATGTGAAGTTTTGCTTCGTGATGGCTGTCGGGCTGACAGGAGTTGCGTAGCTTGGGCTATTGATTGCTTGCTAGCATTTGAAAGGGTAGAGTGTCTAGTTTCATATGATACCCGGGACGGTGGCATGGAGTGAGTGGATCATTTTTCCAGCTGCGTTGTAACGCTACTGCCCCTTCCATTTCGAGAGCTTTTATTTTTGAACTCAAACATTTAGATTATTGCCTATCAGACATTGCTTGGACCAAATACAGTGTTGTTTTGGCAGCAATAGATCCCCGTCTTTTAGAAACCTTTAAAAAAAAAGAAGTTATTACATATTTTCTGCAATAATTATCACGACCAATAGTCCGGCCGTCGGGTATAAGTTCACTACAAGAACAACCATATGACTATGTTTCCTAAAATTGGTAGTCAATTAGTAAGCAGTGCAATACAACACATTTCCTGATACACTATAATACAGACAATACTGTAGACCTAAAACTCTTACAAACTAAACAGTACATACACAAACACATGTGTGATGAGTCGGAACTGCCTTTATTCCAACAAAATGCAGAAAACTCAATGTTTCTCCTTCAGAATCAGACCAACTCAAACCTCATTACAACAACTTGTTCCCCGCAACTCAAATACAAAGCAATTTTGCGATTGCAGACAAATACTTTATAAATCCTATCCATGTACTTGTAGCTCTTCAACCCTTGACACCAGTTGTCTCCAGCACTTGTGTTTAGAGCATTCATTGTCATTTGTACCTATATCTACACATGCATAATTCAGTGCTTCACAAATAATTTCCTGACGTAGTGTGCAGCAATGGCATAAAACATTATGCAGGACCATATGTACTGTAGTATGTAGATTCTGTACTTGGTAACTATATATGTCTGAAAATGTAAGGCTAAACACCATACTATACCTCTAAATACAGTGTGGAGGTGAAAAGCAGAATTTCTGTTTTCAGCCATGTATGCAATATTATATATGTTACAACAATGTCTATCATATATAAATACCTTACTCTACCAATACAGTACAGTTATACTATGTATAATTTACCTAGGAGTGAGTTTAGCAGCCACATCTCATGGTGTGACAGGAGTGGTGTAATACTTTACAAAGCTTTATATTCCAACTCTTTGCAAACACCCCATGCGTTAATTAAATGACTAAAAAGTGCAGTGGCCTGTGTCCTAAATTAATTGCTTTCTATTAGATTACATTATTGTAGATAGCCCAAGCCATATTATTAACATTGTTGTACATTCTCCTACATTCAATTTCCTTGAACATTATTATTGAGAGAAATCCCTCTTTCGCCCTTCCCGAGATTGTTCCGAATTTCTGTCATGGTGCATTCTGCTCAGTTAATTAAAGGGGCTAAAGTGCGGTGGCCTGTATCCTATTGCCATCAAATCCATAACTTAGAGAGAGAAAACATTTACATTAACTTGCCATTAATACCGCCTATGCCGGCTTTTCAATTCCCACTAAGTATGATCATGCACAATAATTGCTGTTGCCTATGAGACAAAAAGGCAACGTCCATGAGGGGACAAGAACAATTTTATGCTATTGTTAATTAAATAAACAAAAGTGCACCAGGCGGTGTCTTGGAAAACAGCTCTGAGTAATAAAAATATAGCTAGCAATCTCTCCCTCTCCCTCCTTTCAATTCAGTTTTGAATACTATTACACAGGGTAATGGAGTTTGGGAATGGGAACTTCTTGATAGCTGTCAGAAAGAAAGAGAGAGCGAGAGAACAGGGAGAGAATGCCTTGTATTTTTTTATATAAAACGACTAAGCTCAGCAGTGTGTATCCTATCTCAGCTATTGCATCTATTGGATTGGATTATTTTACATTTTGATTGAAATGATGTCCGCGGCAGATAAAAGCGCAGACCCCAGCTGTTGTAATTGAATCAGGGTGGAGTTGTTTATTCGGTTTATCTACAGCGGTGATTCGCTTGTCCTAACACCCAATGCATAAAAGATCCACTCTTGTTTAACACATTGCTGATTAGATCTGTTTAAAATGGCGAAACAAGATGCGTCTGTGTCCAGAGATGGGCAGGCATAAAGATAATACATATAACGGCATCAGGAGAAGGGGTGGGGTTAGAGAGAGAGGAGAGAAAGGAGGATACGAAGGGGCCCCACGCTCCCTGGTTCTGTCAGTGTGTAGTGTGTAGTGTGTGCGTGTGTGTGTGTCTGTGCGCGTGCACACTATTGTCTGTGTGCTGTAAATGCACCATCTGCTTAACTTTCCATGTGTGACCAAAACTTTCAATAAATAAATTTCACATGGCACAGATGCCAGATGCACGGGGGGCTTTGACTGACAACATTTAAATAACATTTAATAGGAACTAGAGGTAAGTGTAAAAGGCTGCAGTGCTCATCTCCAACAAAAGACTCTTTTGAGAATTTAAAACAACCTTTGTGTAGTTGATGTGAAGTGTCAAGGCTTATGGATGCTGTGCATAAGAAATATAGAGAGCAAACAAACAGACAGAATGAACACATCACAAATATGAATTAGACCCAAATCCTCTTCATCTTTGATTGTCGAATGACACTATTTGATGTAATATTATGCAGCATTTTTTCATACCCTAGATTTAGTTAACCTTATTTATGAGGGCTACTAAATGTATGCTATACAATGGATGGTTGATCATCAAATAATGACTCTTATCACTTTGGAGTAGAACGCACATCCATCATGCTGAGAAAAAGGTGAAGTACGCCCCATTGCACAATGCATGCTGATTTCAATATCACTCCAGGAGAGACCACATATGAAAACATAATCTGCTTAGATTGTTACTCCCCCTTTATGACAGTAACTATGTCAAGGGCACACGCAAAGGCTTCAATATGTTTACATTTTTACATATCAAACATGTGAAAAGAGGTTTTTTCAGTTGTGGTAAACATGGATATTGGACATAGAATTTCAACTTACCTTTTGAACACCTGTCCAGTTTAGGATAATGGGGTAGTAAGAGATAGAGAAAAATATGTCATTGAATGTGATCTATGAGTGGTGTGGGCTCTTCCTTCCTAAAGCACATAAATATGTATTCATGATAAACATGCATGTACTGTTTACACTTAGATAAAGGTAAAGCAGGTACTCTGATTTTGCGAGTATTCCAATGACACAATCTTGTGCCTGTAAACCTGTAAATTAACAACACCATGTACAGTATGGCCCAATTTTATCAGTGACACTAGGCAACCCTCCCCTGTCTAACTCTAAATGTTTATTTATATCAAAATCATTAAAAAGAATATGTATCAGCATTAAACTTCAGTCTCAACAAACTAACATAACATTATAGCACACAGTGTTATCATGAAATCCCATTGTATATAATAAATATGTAACCTTCATATAAACTTGTCAGGCTTAACATGCAGGAAACAAACTCAACCAGAATATGTATCAACAGTTAACTTCACTTGGGACATTATGTAATCTTTGACATTTACTGACGTACAGATTACGCCGACATTTGTCAGAAAACCTAACCTTTGTCCTTCCTTGTCTATATATTATCTACATATTAAACCGTTGCATCTGACTCTATCATATAAAAAAAACAGCCTCTAAGAAAAACGTAGATCATGTGTTTAATAATTTCTCATGCTTCAGATGCTGTTGGGTCGCCCCGCTATAATCAATCATCTCTATTAACGGCCATATCTCACGCTCTGCCAGCCATGACCCCTGGACAGCTGAGCTCAGATTGTATCGCTGCATGTATGCCACATTTTACTTTCCCCCGACACCCCTGCGTTGCCTTACACCTCTCTGCTGTCCACTCATGTGGTGTTTTAAGCATCCTGTTGTCTTGTAACCGTTTTATCGGGGTATTACCGTTGCTCATTGTGGGCCCCGCAGCAACCTGAATAACCTGAAACATCTCGGACATCTGAACTCTACATAACTAGCAGAAAACAGAAAGAAAGATTTAAAGATTTTGTCAACACTTCACTTTAAAGTCACCTCATTTCAGTGTATATTAACATGTGTATTAACCTATGCAAAAGCAATGTAAATGCACAACAATATCTGTACATTCTCTGTAATAATAATATCATTACTTGTACTTATAATTAGTTGTTACATTATTGTAAGAGAGGTTAAGAATAAGTATTATTTGCACAGTAAATATTTTTTGGGATGTAACAATTACTACACTTTTTTTTTCTTCCAGAAATATCAACAATGGGTTTATGCAAAAAGAAAGATTGGGAAAGGACATCTGTGTTCAACCACTGCTGAGCACAGCCCCTGCAGTAGCCTCAATATGTCATTGAAGCACTAGAAATAGCCGACCTGTCAATATATCGCAATACTAAACTGTAAACAGTTTGTTGTAAAAAGAACAAAGATTTGTATTAGGTTTTAAAATCCCAGACATGGATTTTGATTAAGTATATTTGTTGTGGTTATTGATTGTTGAGAATGATATAATTTTAGTATTTTCTAGTTGAGTCAATTGTGGTTATATACATGAATATGGATTTTTAAAGGTGCCATATTTATTTTATTTTGTTCACCCTCTGAGGTTGTGCTGGTGTAGTCACATAATGCTTTGGCTATGTCTCTGATTGATTCCAATTCCAATCTTTCAGTCTCATGATGGCCTGCTTTACTGGCATTGACACTTATTTGATCCTTGTGTTGAGAGATAACAACAACAGACTCCAAACGCAAATGTCATACCTAGAATCATCAACTCTAGACCTTTTGTTAGCCATTATTGTGTCATAAATCAATTGTGTACATTTCACAAATAAAATGAGATCTACAAATAAATAATATGAACGTTCCATAAATAAAATAAGATCCATAAATATGTTTTGTGTGTTACAAACAAAAGGTTCACAAATATGTTTGTTTATGACCCCATTTATCTCTTGTGCATGAAGTAACGATGAAATGAAACACATGCCTAAGAAACAGCTGAGCAGTCAATCATCCATTTACTTTTGGTCCCCTAAAATGGGGTGACTATGTATAAAAAGGGCTGCAATTCCTACACGGTTCACCCAATATGGATGTAAATACCCTCAAATTGAAGCTGACAGTCTGCACTTTAACTTCATAGTCTTTTATTTAATTTAAAAACTGTTAAAAAATGTGCAGAGCCAAAACAACAAAAAAGGTGTCACTGTCCAAATACTTATGGACTGCACTATATATGAATAGAGGAACATTTTCATTCCTATAATAGGGCCCCTTTAAAAGGTCCGTTTGTTGTTGTGTTTAGACTCACACTGCCAGATAAAAGTCTACATTTACCGCACAGAAGCATAGATTGTGGCACAGATCAGCAAGTAGCCTACCTTGTTAAACATGTATCTGCTATTTTTTTCAGCCACACTGAGGCAGGAAGCAGCAACATTCTAAATTACCTTCAGTAGTTTAAGTGAATTCTAATGTATAGATTTATTTGTTTTTTACAAATCATGTTAAAGTTTCACATGCTACAGTTTACCATCAGACATGAGCAGTACTGCATATATAGCATGTCATTTGCTTGTACTGCACACTGCCCTACAAAGGCAAACAGCGGTAACTACTTTTTGTACCATATGTAAATGTAAATGCCATGAATAGGGTTTAGATTTCATTTCTGCAAAAATTACAACCATAAATGTTACTTACTGCTACACATTCTACCCCTGTACCACAATACTTTTGTTTGGGCCAGAGGTACACTTTAAAGTAATTTGTATTAAGTTTCACTACTACTGGTCTTTGACGTTGTATGACAGCACAGTGAAAATGTATATGTATATTGTGTGTCTTGTGCTTTGTTCTGTTTCCCTGTTTGTCTTATTCTATTCTGTAATTCCATTGATTGTTATTCAGTTAGATCTAGTTTGGCTCATTTTCTGTAAAGTCCTTTGAGACATGCTTGTGATAAAGGGCTATATAAATAACTTGAACTTGAAAATCACAAATTCCCAAATTAATTTGTATCAATAAAATAAACAAAGACATAATAAGTAAAAGAAAAGGAAACAATATCAGTGTATTGACTACATAACAACTATTAGTGATGTGTGTGCATGTGTGTGTTTGATGTATGTGCACATGTTCGTGCATGTAAGAGCGCATATATCAGCAAGGAGTGTGAAACAACAGAGAGAGAGAGAGAGAGAGAGAGATAGTAGACAGAAATGCCCAATTCAAGTAATATTATGGTTCATCAGGTAGGTCTTAAGCCTTTATTTGAAGTTGTTGAGGGAGGTAGATTCAATTACAATGTTGTAGTAATTGTTCCACAAACGAGATCCCCTGTACCTGATAGAGAATTGAGAGTGCATAGTTTGAAATCTTGGAGGTGTAAATTATTAACATATCTTGTGTTGAAATTATGTACCTCAGAGTTTAATTGGAAGAACACTTTGCAGGGCAAGTGAAGCAGGCTGATACATACATGTGTAGATACAAATACACGTTAGATATATATTTAAGTCAAAGGTGGAAAGGATATTTTATTTATGGAAGGCATGCAAGGTATGGATCTTAATAAGGTTAGTAGAATAAGTGGAAGCCCCAGCAACATTACAATATGTGATGTTGCGGGTAAACCAAGCTGTAATAGAGTCAGCAAACATCTGATGAACCAACCACTTATTTTGTTGATGATACCAAGATATTTTGTCATTTTATTGCAAACTAGGTGAATGTGGTTCTTCCAGCTCAAGGTTTGGGCAATCAAGACCCCAAAGAATCTTGTAGATACAAATTATTTCTAATGAAAAGTCTGATTTACACTATATTTTGTTTTTTGTTGTGAATATTCTGATGTTAGATTTTGTTTTTACATTAAGATATATCTTGTTTAACTTGAACAATTTGGAAATGTATTATAAACATTATTTGCTTCAGCTATGAGTGTAGATACATTTATATTTGAAATAAACAAGTTGGTATAATTGGTGAAAAAGTAGAGGGAACATGAATGAGGATGCAGTAGCCAGGTCATTGATATATGAGGAATAGAAGGGGCCCTAGAATAGACCCTTGCGGGACACCACATGTTATTGTTATTGTGGCCCTATCTAAAGTCCATCTAATTGCACAGCCATTTGTAGTCTGCTTGTTGATAATTTGTACATGCTGGTATTTTATTGTACTGTGGAAACTCACATTATGTTGGGGAATTAATGCACTGATCAAGTATTTGTGTGTGTATGTTTGTGTGTGTGTCTTTTGGCAAGCACTGGCTAGCTCACAACTGATATTTGATGACAGGAAATACATTGCATTTTAATGACTTGAATATGAATAGGGAATAAGGAAATATTATCAAGATAAGGTTAATATTTTCCATGTTTATGCAATATTTCCTATTGCAATTATTGATTGAAAACAGCCATAAGCCTCGTCCTGCTTACTTGGGGCCGGATCTACTAAGATCCCAAATACAGGGTACTAATTTGCATGTGCATTCTAAAAGTTTGCTCGGTTGGTTGATGGACATTTTGCGGGTGATTTACTAAGGATGATTGCGTAAATGACAACTGGTGCAAACGTGGTGGAGACAGCAGGGTTTCACATGTTTAATGGTTTGCACCATGGAATTTGGACGGGCAACAGAACCGCAAGCGCAAAATAAAATGTCAACCATTAGAATTAGAATTTCATTTATTTGTGCGTGCTATAAGTTTGCACATGTTTTTACACACGCAAACCTTTAGTAGATCCGGCCCGTGGAGTATAGTTTTTACATGCCTTCAAGACAACACATGACCATAATCTAATTAGGTGTTCACATAACACAAGTGTTAATTGTAGTATTTTTCTAATAATATTTAAGAGGCATATAAATGTAGCTAATTCTGAAAATACACACATTTCTCTAAAGACGTAAAAAACACCCTTGACCTCCTTTCCACTGCCTTTATAATGCTAAAATAACTGGGTTTCTAATTTATCTCAGTACTTGTTGGCCCTGCTCTGGTGGGTTAGCCCAGTCTTTGCTAGGTTATTAATATAATTCAAGAACTTAGCCCTGGCCTGGCTGTATAGTGCAAAAACCTCTCTTGAGACAATCAGTGGCTTTAGAAATATGAAAACACCCGTAAAGGACTCTCTGGACACCTCTGATGATTCAAAAAACTAAAACTATAACTAAAACAAAGTGCCATACAATACTGATGAAGCCATTGCAAAAACAACTCACCATTGCTGGTCTGCTCCACCCCTGAGGGATTTGTTTGTCAAATCTTGCAGTAATAATTCAAGACAGAAGATTGTCAAGAAAGGTTAAGAAAAATACCAGTATGTACAAACAGCAAGTTATCTGACTTTAAAAAATACATTCAGTTATACCAATAGCATTTGCTGTTTTCTAAACAGATATCACAGATATTCACTCAAGCTACAGCCTGTCATGTTGGAGATATTTACATCAGTCATCAGAAAGAGAGAGAACGAGAGAGGAAGAAACAGAGATGTTTATCAGTTCGTAGTTGACCTTTTCGCTCACTGCTGGCATCAACCCTTCAAACACACACACTCGAAAAACACACAAAAAACCACAAAGCAATAATGTGGAAATGTTAACAGCTTACAATTAAAAATGTGATTTATGTTCCGTACAGCTGTTAAATGACACTGCGCCCCAACAATATCGATTTCCATATCATTAGCATAATAGTTTTATTGTGGCATAATTAAAAAATAAAAAGGCTCCTACCTGGCAAGCCTTTACTGCATATCAGGGACTCTTAAACGAGCAAAATGTTACCTCACACAAGTAACATGGGTCAATTGCAGCCGGGGATAGTCGGGGTAATGATTAGATCATTAAAATTTAGTCTATGCTTCGCAGAGCATAGAGAAAATTAACTTCCCCCCACCAAGCTCATTTTTCTGCTGAACATGAAATAATGATTTTCTGCCAGTATAATTACAAAGCTAACATCTGATAGAGTCAGCATCCAGGGGGGATTATCACATGCATGAGTATTAGACCTCATTACCAGCTTGACTGCAAAATTATTACATCTTGTAATTGGATGGCGAGATTTATACACAGATTGGGCCAGGGTTCCTCGGTAAGATTGTAATTACAGGCTTCGCTGGTTCGCTACTTATCACACTGCGTGCAGAAGGGAGGAGGGCCAAAAAAACAAGCGGAGAGGACTGGAAGGAAGGACCGTTTCATTAAGCAGGGTAACCCTATCAATGGCAGAATGGCGTCGTGGCTGAGCTGCGCGGACGGCCGGTGAGAGTGGGTGACATCTTCCCTCTCCTTCTTTATTTATTAGGCCAAACAGTGGAGGTGTTTGCAGAAGGGGGGGCATTTATTATTACCGGGGTTTCTCTCCCTGACAAATGGGATTTCATTTATTTAACCTCCGCTGATCTATTCCGGTGAAACGTATAAATAAGCCATCCGTTTTTTTACAACTGCTGCCGAGTCAACGCCTCAATTATCTAAAGGCTAACTGAGTGTTAAAGTGAGCCATCTGCCAGCGGGAAGCCCATTGATTTAATTTGCCTTGTGGTTTTACCCCCGATCAACCCGGGCCCCACTTTGTGCCTGTAGAGAAAGAGCCAACGGATACACATATCCCTCATTGAACTTGAGTTCAGAGAGAGTCATGGGTTATTTGTGTGCATGCAAGTGTCGCCATGTCACCACATACTCCACTGTTGCTCCTCCATACATATGTACTTCCACCACACCTCATATTCTCTGCAAAATATAAGTGAGAATGAGAGAGCAAGAGAAAGGGAGGTTAAGGGAAATCAATACCTGGGCTTACATTTGACGAGACGAGGAGTTAGGATGTCGGGCTGCCAATGGAGGGGACACCTTTGTTCTCCTGTAGCCAACTAATCTCTGCCTGCGTGCTGAATGGATATTGACACTACGTGCGTGTGTGTGCATGTGTGTGAATGTGTGTGCATTTGTGAGTGTCTGTGGTGGCCATACGTATATTTGCTCCAGCCCCTGGTTCTACAGTATGTGAATATCTGTATGTGTGTTTGTGTGCGTGTGTGTGCATGCACATCCTGAAGGGCTTCTTTGCAGCTAATTTTATAGCTGGCCCCACACACTAATCAGAGTACCAGCGGTAATAGAGTTGTTATTGGAGTCCATTACAAAGACCCAGGTTGGATCAATGCCGGTATCAGTGTTCGCAGATGGTTCAACCCATACAGATACAAAGATGCATAGGGGAATGCAGGTAAATCTGTGTGCGCATGTGTATGCGTGTGTGTGTGTGTGTGTGTGTGTGTGTGTGTGTGTGTGTGTGTGTGTATGTGTGTGCGTGTGTGAAGGGGTTAGAAATATATACATTTGAAATCAACAACAAAAAAGTACCTTTACACATTATTTTAAAAACACGGACTACATCCTCAGTGTTACTAGTTGGTCAGCAAAGGTCTTGGCATAATAACTATAACTAACTAAAATATTTGTATACTTTCATATCATCAGTTATTTTATAATTGAGTGTATCAAACGGTGAATACTGTATTTAATTTTGGAACAGGACAGTACGCACAAGTATTGTGAGTGGAACATTTATTTTTGCTGTCGACTTGTCTGCAGTGTGATGAAGATGGATTTCAAATCAAACGATTTACTCTTCCTTATTCTCATCCCCATCGGTCTGCCCACTGCTAGCTGTATAATGTAAAGTAGATCTGTGATGCCACATTATTATATGATATGTCTGTTGACTGGTTGTACGATCATTCCACCTGAAAAGAGAGCAAAACTTGGATTTTCCAAACACTTTCACTTGGGGCGGAGCAATATGTGCCAGTAATTCACGGTAGCATGCAATACATGCAGTAAAATGTTGGACTGTTTCAGTGGCTACATCTGTAGGGAGCAGATTCAGCCAATAATCAGTCACCCGCTGCTAGCATTGTAAGTGTTATTGGCAAGCAGATGAGAGAAAATCCTTTCAAGTGACACTCAGCAACAGCAAAGGAACACATGACTTACTGCAATAGACAGTGAACCTATCTATTGACACACGTGCACGTACTTACACAGGCACTGTACACACCTCACAAATGCCTGGACACATGGATATGTATGCACACACACACACACACACACACACACACACACACACATATTGATCAAATCTAGAGGCCAGAAAACAGGAAATACCTTTGTATCCCCTTTCCACATTTAATCATACTGGTTGGTGTATCATTACATCACAGTTATCAGCAGCACCGCACACATTACTGCTTCAACTCAGTAACATAATATGATTTTATTTCACTTGCGTTTATTGCATTGTTTTACTACATTTATAGAAAAACGGTAGAGGATGAAGTTAAAAAGAGACTTAGTTCCTATTTTCAGACTGCAGAATCAATCATTTCATTATAATCCACAACCACAATGAACGAATGTATGAATAAATGAATACAATGTTGTATTCTTTAATAATAACCATCTCTTTTATGATAACATATAGCAGTTCCTATTTTTAATGTCATCCATTAACTGTATTACTATGTTTGCAAGCAGCACATCATCCATGTGTCAGTGCCCTCAGAGTCCTCATGTGACGTGCGATGTCACTCGATATCCCACAAACTAGAAATTCACTGTAGCATCTAAGAAATTATCGCTTTCTTTTATCTCATACAACTCCTTTACTTTATTTGTTTCTGTCCCTCCCTCCATCCCACCCTCTACCCCTCCCTCCTTCCACTACTTACTCTTTCCATCATCCTTCCTTTTCCACATCCTCCCATCGTCACAGCCCCCTCCCCTCCTGTTCTTTCCCTCCTTCTCTCCCTCCATCCCTCTTTCCCCAGAGTCAGTCGTTTGGTATTTAAGTGGAATGGGGCCCATTAACCCTGCCAGCTTGTGTCTCCTCTCTCCTCCATTGATCAGAATGCACACTGGAGATATTTTATTACTGCTGGTTGTGGGGGACTGACTGACGCAGGCCTTTAAGCATCTCTTCATTTTCTGTGAATGGATATTGGAGTGGACACAGATTGGCAAGGAGAGTTGTTCCCCAGGGAACTATCAGAGGGAATTATGAGAGCAGTAGGCTGGCTGGTAATGGCTACTGAAAAGTGTGGCTTTTTTTCTTTCTTTTCTTTCTTTTTCTTTTATTGATTTACTTGTTTGTTTGTTTACTGATTGGTTCCCTCCAGCTCAATATTTCTCAAAATATTCTTTATATTTCTATACTTTCTATACTTTTTTTCCCTTTTCCTTTTTCCTCTTATATCGTATATACAGTACTTAAAAGTCCAAGTATTGTGACTGCAAGCTTTGATTGGTCTTGATTGCTGACATTTTTTGGAATTCTTATTTGGCGTTGAGGCCAATAACTAATCACAACGCACAATCGGAAGACGTTTTGATGTCTGATTTTTTTTCTCCCATTCATCTTTTCATATTAAAGCCATTGCTTATTACACAGTAGGTTCGTCAATACCAACAATGACTTACTTTCTCTCATTGTCTCAATATCAACACTCTTGGCTCTAGGTATATACACTCACCATCACTGTAGAGTTGCAGGTTTTGCTATCTTTTCAGCTGTCAGACGTTATGGAATGGTCTGGTCTCTGGTGTTGGAGAGAGACGAGAGTTTTTGTATTTTTTGTATTACCAT
>OMOT01062132.1:3249-16004 GCA_900312575.1 Acanthochaenus luetkenii | reverse complement strand
AAAGTGGAAGCGCTGTATGGGAGAGATCACTCTGATTCAAATGTAGACTTCATTTCAGCAATACAATAAATAAAATGGCCCCACAGGTGCACTTCTGCACCAAGAATACTTTTGTCGGGAGATAGTGAAGATGAATGAAGTCGTTTCTAACCGTCCTGTAAGTGGTTGTCAATAAATAATTTGATTAGTAAAACACTGAAATAATGCCATGGCGCCCTCTGTTGGTTACTCACTACAAATATTTGTTTGCAAAACTATGAATGAACACAATTGGATTTTCACCATGTCTCTAAATGTTGATATAAGATTAATAGTGGATATAAAAGAAGAGAAGCGTTGTTTAGCATTACTTTATCTTTGTTTGTAGTCGGTTTGTTACCTTATTGTTTGATGTTATATTTGTGTGTCACACATCACAGAAGTAGATCGTCCAGCACGGCTTTGCCAGCTTCAAGGTGTGCAGTATATAACCTAAACAACCGAATGGATATTACATTAGATTACGGCATTTAGCAGACGTTTTTATCCAAAGCGACTTACATATCATCATACCGTTGGCGGAGGCAGCCATGCAAGGAGCCAACCTGCTCAACGGGAGCAATTTGGGGTTAGGTGTCTTGCTCAAGGACCCTACGACAGATTTTTTTTTTTCCGGGAGGAGCTGGACTGAACTGATTTTACACTTAGTGAGAAATAATTATTATTGAGACAGTAATGATTGTGCCAATGTTGAGACAATTGTTACAATAAAAAGTCTATGATGCTCATAAATCAGCAGCAGACCTATAAGTGGTCTGGAATCATCCAAATACCAATGTGTTAAGCCACGATAATGTCAAGGGGAAAGGCAGACTAATCACTTTATATTTCTGCCACAACCAAAGCCCACCAATCCAAACAGTCATATTCACAAAGAAAAATAAGCGCTGGAAGAAAATGCCCCCATGATGGCATAACATTAACACCAGTGCTGTAGTGGCAAATAAAAAAGGTGGGTAAGCTATGACCTCCAGTCGATGATCATCATAAGGTAACCACCAATAAACAATGATACTCTTTTTTTAATTCCTTCAAAGACCCTATCCTCATATATCTTACATCAGGTTGATACTTGCTATGACTTATACAATGAATTGCACAACATTAAGGTTTAAGGTCAACCTAAAAAGGTTGGTGAACTCTATTCTGCAAATAAAACGGTGGGTAAACTGACTGGGTTTACCCCAACTACGTCCCTGATTACCACCAAAAGATGCCGGACAGGACTTAGACACATGCAGGTCACTAGTTAGGAGGCTCCCTGATCACACCAGACGTCATCGCTTTGCTATCAAGCTAACCAAACATTTCCTCCTGCTGTGTGTTTCCTCTGTTCTTGTAGAATGAACCTTTGGTTTGACGACGTGGACCCTGATGACAGTGGGGCAAAATCTGTAACAACCATAAGTATAAGTGAAAGGTACATGTGAAATGTTCCCCTTACTCCAAATAATTCGTTCATTTTCTATTTGTAGGGGTGATTTGTTCTATATAATATGTTCTATATTTTGTTCTTTATAATAATACAAGGTTTTCTTCTTTTAGAGTGTTCTACCCTTGCTGAAAGTCTTCTGCAGAGAAATACTCAGTGTGAAAGTACAACATGGTGAACATTCATCTGTAAGTCAACATCAAACACAGTCCTGTTCACATACATTATCAGGTATTACATGGCAAATAAAGTCTGAGAACTTTCAAATTGGATTAAACAAAATCACAAAACATATACTGATCTTGTAACCGTGACAGTTGGCATTTTCTGCTGACATTAGAACGCATCCGCACAACAAATTTCACTGAAGTATGATTACTCATACATAACGGAAGTATAGTAACTGATAGTATAATTGATGTGAGTATCCTACATTTACCATCTTTAACTAATCCCCCGTCTCTTTCCTTTTGTTTTTCCAGGTCCAAGATGCAGAGGATACCATGAGGCTGTACATGCTGGTAAAGCCACTCTGGAAACAAAGATTAAAGCAAGGCACAAGAACAGAGACTTAAACAATATGAGCGAGAGAAAGTACCAAGTAACCTATGAAAAAGTGAAACTGCTTCACTGGATTATGAATTCAAACAGCGCTGGTTTACAGGTGGACAGTTGTCCCCTCCGATTACAGGATTGACTGAAATTATTTGTTTGTTTGCAGAAGACAATATGCGATATGTCTGTCAGACGTTGCAGCCGACTTGAGGATTGTTTCATGTGTTCTCAGCCTGTATAAAGAGTACAGATCAGGGCTGGAGTCTTAGGGGTATTTTTGGTATATAAATTGTATTCATATAGCACGTTTTGCGAAATAAATTTGATTCAGGTTGGAAGTCAAGAGCCTGTTGTCACCTTCACCCATCAGAGGCAATAATGATGTCTTTTTATTGACCTCTGTAGGGAAATTCTGTTTTCAGCACTCCTGAAGCTGGTAGGGATTCAGTGTCTCGTCAAGGGCATGCCAGCAGGGCGGATGCTTGCTGACATGGGGCTTAAACCCTGGTTTTGGCTGAAGGACGGTGTCTCTAACCACTTGACCACCCTGCCCCTCCCCCAAATACATTAACGCAGGAGACAGGCCCAGCTCAGCCAGCTTGGGCCAAGTTGGCGGCGTGCCTTTGGAGCCGTCTTGATGGAGTTGCAGCCATGGTGCAAAACACAACCCAAAGAAGCCAACATGGTGCAAGTAGCATTAGCAAGTTTCTTTAATCCACCAATTCATAACAGGATCATGATTCACATCACAACACACATCCCTTACAGCAAAAGACAGATTATATCAAGTCACTGTAATAAAATAAACAAGGCTCGACTTTCAGTCCATAGGAAAGCAGTGTCAAAAATAACAGTTTTTTTGCCTCAAGGTTTTTAAGCCTCATCAGAACTGTATACATTATAGTGTCAGAATATAGCATATCACTGGTGTGTATGTAGTGTTTCACCACTTTATTTATGACTGCTGGTTTATGTGCATGTTTGAAATGTTTCGGAACACTTTTACATTGGTTCATATGACCTATTGTCTTGTTTATGCTAGTTACCCTGTACATGATAATTTACGACTTTATCGCCAGTATCTGTACGCATACATTGTTAAGTATAATACCTGAGAGTGTGAATAATCAACTCCAGACAAAAACACAGACTTAGGATACACAGCTGTGAGAGGTATGTGCAACCAAGTGTCCCAAAGCATCCCTGTTAACAAAGAGACAACAGAGGCAAGGCAACAAAACACAAACGCAAATTGTACATTGCTGACCACTGAATATTTGTATCCGAGTGACGAAGGCAAATCATGCCTCTGGTGAGTGTGTGGAATACACACCAGTTAGTACCTTAATCGAGACACTTTCCCTCATTACATCTTAATGGGTCTGGGCAGAGCTTAGTCAATAGATTCATAAACAGAACAATCAGCACACATTCAAGTAATAGCAAAACCCCAGAAAGAATAGAAAGTTAAAAAGTATTTCAAAACAACACCGCAAATAAGCCCACATTCCAGTTTTCCATCACATACTGTAACACACAACCTGCAGCCATAGCTTGAGTGTTGGCTGCTTGACAACAAGGAAACACACAGTGAAAGTTGAACCCATAAAGATTGACAGAAGCTGAGCTCTTCTCACCCGTGCACCGAAAGGCTTTAGGGAAATTCTCTCTATATCAGAGCCCATGCTATCCAAGGTCCAGTGCTGGAATGCCTCAACTGAACATGCAATGAAGCTTAAAGGGGAAACAAAATGAAACGCATGAATGCAGAAAATATAAATAAAGACAAAATGTGTTCATCTTTGGGTATACCAGAAACATTCCCAATGGTAAAAATGCCCAATGCCAAAATTCAGGCTGTAATTCAGAATTAAGTCGGCACACAATGGGTATTTACAGTAATACCAAAACTACACACGTGGTATTTGGACCTCAAGACTTATTATTTAGATAATTTAGATCACACAGCCTCAAAGTCACAGTACATGACTTGAAGGTGAAATGTGTACAACATTTCACAATTACATTAATTTCTACTCAGATTCCCTGAAAAGCTTATAGGCTAAGAAGACAAAACTTCCACTCTACTTGCGAAAAAGGATTTATCACTATTCACAGCAGCAAAAACAACAAAGGGAAACAAAATAATAAATACAACCCAAAATTATTAAAACCATAAAAACAAAACTTAATATCTAATGTATCAAGTCAAAATTAAGACATTCCATTTACACATCACATACCCAATTATGGATTGAATCCATCATCTATCTATATGGATAACATTAGGCCAAGACAACAAGGATGCAGCAATTTCAGTAAATAAATAAACTTAGTAACATTATTAGGTGGTGAGAGGGAAGGAGGGTGGAAGAAGGTAGGAAGGAATATTCATCTGTAAGAACTGAAGAAAGGAGGGAGGAAGGGTAGCTGCCTCACTCTGGAGCCCCGTCTGTCGTCCCTGTCATCTTCTCTTCATCCCCCTGTTTCTGGTGTTGCAGTCTGGCATAAGTCACTGCGTCTCCCCTGAGAGGGGGAGACAAAGTGGAAAAAGACAGCAAAAAGCAAGAGAACAATGGTAATAAAAAGTAATGTAGAGAGAGAAGGGCGGAAGAACAGAGGAAAAGCAGGTATAACAGGAGAGGTTAATTGCACATTTAGTACATGGTTCCACTTGTCACCGGTTAAAATGCATAAATAACGTGGTTCATTAGGGTTGTTAGAGCCTCCAAGCATAAAATAAAAAAAACGTATTAAATGATTATAATCTGACATACTGGGTTTAATATGAGGCCCTATTTTAATATGAACATTTAGCATTTATGAGTGAGACATCAAGAGAAATGAGAAATTACAAAATGCCTGGCATTGTGTAGATTACATTCAAAACTGAAATGATAGAATAGTTGAGATTTTTCCTGGTGTGTTTTCTTAAGATATTTTATGACTACTTCATTACATGTTGTTACTAAAACAGACATCTTACTTTTTGCCTAAAGAGGCAAGGCCGTACAGGACTCCTGTTGCAAATGCGATGGCATTCCCAAACAAGGTTGTAAAGGAGAAACTCAAGAATATGGGAAACATTGCCATTCTGAAAATAAGCGACAGAGGGGCAGCCAACAACAGACAAAAACAACAATGTTAGTTTATCTGGCATATTAAGTATATGCTGTAGATAGAACAACTACATATTAGTACCTAAAGTACCTACCTGTAAAGTACCTAAAATGATGAAAACGGTTTGTGCAACTTGTAAACAACTACCAGAATACATACAGTAACATTAGAAAATGTTATACTTTGATTGTGCCACAATAATGTATACTGAAGTACAGTCTGCAATGATATGAACCTTGTACATTGCATATATTCTTAGTGTTGTTCTCACCCACAGTAGAAGAAGGCTTTCTGCCAGGGTTTGAGTTTGTCTGCACGTGCTGCTATTGCATTAGCAAACTCTATGAACTGGCAGCAGAATGGGACTTCACACAGGAAGAGCACAAAGGCATTCAACCTTGAGACAGGAGGAGAGGACATAAACACAGCCATGAATCGTCCCGTGTATATGCACTATACATGTGCTAGAATAGACACAAATGGACACGGACATGCAAATGGAAGGTCAACACGCAAGTACAAGTGTGTAAGTAAGTAATGCACAAGATACACATGCAAAAACTGCAAATCTTCACAGCAGCGTGCAGCTTTGAACGCCAGTTGTGTGTGACAATTTTGTGGTAGTAGCCATTTAGTACAACTGGTGTTGAAGCAGCATACATTTGTGTCAATGTCCTTGTTTTGTTACATTGTAGGTCCAAGCCTTAGCCAGTATATAATTGCACAATGAAATTATTGTCTTATAAACTGGATTAAACAACCAGACTATTTAATACTTTCACTGTGCAACTATTGTATATTCTGGCAGACTTGGACCTGAGCTAAAATCAATAAACATATAAATAAACGTGGTGATAGAATAGATTACTTTGTACTGTCGATCTTAGACAAATAAGCCGGTTTTATTACATTTTGTAAAAAAATATTATTCCTTAAAAAATCTGTTATCTTATATGTGAATTTGAGCTAATCTATGCATCCTACATAAAAGTAAACACAACAATGTTTAAAAGGACTTACACCATCCATACTCCAGCAGCAATGTTTAAGGGGTTCACAGTGACACAGTTCCACACTCCCAAGATGGCACATGCTGTGTGATAAAACAATGTTACAATCGTCAATACATCATCACATCATACAATAATCTCCACCAAAAATATAATTTACAAACAAACACAAAATATAGGACTGTCCTTAGGCTAAAGAGATTAAAGATCATGTCATTACACTGGGAATATTAGACTTGACCATGAACAAAAAATACATCTACAACATTGTTGGCTTCTCTAAGAGAGGATAGATCTTATTGGATGAAGATTGTCTGGTGAGTGCTGCAGAGAGCCAACAGAGAACATTTGGAACACGTACATACATGTAGCTGCAAACACACACACACATGCACAGAAACGTCCACTAATAGCAGCACATCATTGTTTAACGGTTTGGCTTTACATTGGCATATTAATGTAAAAATAATTTGGCAGCATTGTGAAGACATTGGCACAAAAATACTGTAACTGCTGGAAATCTGCATTCATATCAAGATTTAAAGGGCGTACAATGAAACTACAAATTAATTGACAATATAAAAATGTAAACACTCATTTTGCCCAGAGGCTGCATTTTTCATGTAAAGGGAAATATGTTTCAGACAGCTTCCTTAAAAATGCTGAATCCTAGCCGACAAAGCAAGTTGCATGTCAGAGAAATGTTTTAATTTCATTCAAACTGTACAAATCAAAAGCATTAGCATCTCCCCCTCAACACACAAATGTTACAGAGTAGGAAAACTATGTCAAAACGTTTGTCCACATTCATATAATTGCAATATTCAGACAAAGAAGTCCCAATATCATTTTTTTTCAACATTGTGCAGTCCTAAAATGTGCCTAGCGGGGGAAAAACACGAATCCCAGACACAATATAGATTGCCACTGGCACGCATGCAAAGCAGCTACCGATACACCAACACTGTCCCACATAGAGTCAACTCTGTGGTATGTCTGACATGCTGTAATTGATTATGAATTGGGAGCGGAGTTGGACCACCAATGTGAGTACGAATGAACTAGGCCAACATGGTATAGCAGATCCAGGCTGGAGCTTCAATGAGAGCAGGTGGGATGAGTATGCCTGGTGCCTACAGTATATGGACTAACTGCTGGGCTACACAAATCCACACCTATGTGACTAACACTGGAAGATACCTGTAGCATATCCTCCTCCCTTGGACTCTGCAGCCTCCTGAATAATACAGAGCCCATCGAACATGCAGTGTTCCAGTGAGTGAATGTGATACAGGCACCGTTACTCTGGTGTCATGGTGAAGGAGAGACGGGTAGAGGGAGGAGGGCTGCAATGCTGCTGGAAAACGGCAATGTTGGCATTCTCCCACTGAGCTCCCGGGTGAGGAAGTCAAAGCACTGTGGACCTGATGTGTTTAATAAGAAAGCTGATCTGGACTGGACAGGCTATGCTGAGCCAGGCAAACAAGCTGTGCCCAACCCGAGACGACAAGAACAACTGCCAAGCCACTAAACCCACCTTTCTGCCACAGCTGACACGGAGAGCAAAACACTAACCTAAACGGCATTGTCTTGGCACACGACACCACCAACAACAATCACCTCAAATGTACACGTAACGTTCGGTCAGAAGACGGAAGGAACTTCGCCAACTACTCACACATTCCTCCCAGCACCCCAGCTATTTTGCAGAGCCATCGGTACCACCATGTCATGCCATCATCCTCCGGGACGGGTTTGGTAGACGCAGCAGCAGCAGCCTCTTCGGTGCTCATTGTGGGTCGCTAGCTCAACTGTTAGCTACCCGAAACCAATTATTCAGACGCGACACCCGGAGGCCACCTAATAGCTAGCTAGTCGCAAACAGCTTAACTTCGTTGGCGTTAACTTAAGCAGACGTTATCTGAAGTTACTTTTTAAAAAAGTGTCTGAATCTAAACTTTAAAAATATATATTTACCGTCTTTTATTTTTTTACATCTAACGTTACTCTTGTTTGGGCACAGCTAACGTTAACGTTACCTAATGTCACAAAGCCTCCCCGTCTGTTGATACTAGCTAACCGGCTAGCTGATGCTATAACGCGCCGCCACCCGCCGCAGCTAGGAGTGGACGTTACCAGCGACACGCCGCCATCAGCCCTGGACTCTCTCAGTCATATAACGTTACAGAAACACACAGTGTCCCTCAGTCTACAGAGGCTACACGGTTGACGGCAGTACACGTCCCCCGGCGCGTTCGGTCCTCGCCGCTCCCACGGAAGTGTACCGCCCCGTTGTTTCCTCCGCTCTCCTGGTGTACGCGGCAGTGGCGTGTCGTCCATTAGGGGCGCTAGGGCGCCGCCCTACCTGCTGGCCCAAGTGGAAAAAAACTATTCCAATAGATCAATAATTTGTACAATTGTGGTCTGTATGTGTATGAAATTAAATTGTTATATTGACATAAATGATATAATCTAATAGAAAACTGGGATGACTGATGAAAAAACGCTTATCGTGTAACGTTGGTACTGTAACGTTAGATTTGCTTTGTGAAACTTGATTAGTTGTGGCTGAAATAAACTGTTATTCAACTGTTTCAAATGTAAAAATGCACTAATAACCTGTCATTTTAATTTGTCTAATTCAATGCATGCATGTTATGCCTACATTACATAAATGAAATATAGTGTCAGACAATGATATGCAAACTGAAAAATAAACGAGTTCTGTTAAATATATACTTTTCGTTTTTATTTCTGAAATGTATTAGAAGTTTGGAAGTAGACTAGTATGAAAATGATGGGGACTATTGTAAGTCGCTTTGGACAAAAGCGTCTGCTAAATGATGTAATGTAATGACTGGGCAAAACAAAAAAAATGATAATCTGATGTGCTGACCGCCCCACCTAGCAGAAAAGTCACGACACGCCACTGGTACGCGGTGCATTGTGGGAGGGATTTGATGTGAGTCATGGTTTGTTTATCTGCAAGGAATATTGTACTAGGCTACTCCATTGTTTGAAAACGTTGCAAGTCCAACTTTCGTGCTTTTCATGTTGTCACTTTAAAGATGCCCAGTGGTCCCCGGCCCTCGGACCCAGAGCCCTGCTGCTTTTCTATACCACCAGGTAGTCAGCTGCACTCACCTGGCGTCCCAGGTCTAAATCAGTCCGTTAGACGGCTGTACTCTGTCCCGAGGACCGGGCGTTGGGAACCACTGCTCCATGGGTGGAGGACATCCTACAACCCTGGGCTTATGCAGCCTTTTCACAACACATTGGACAAACTCAAAAATGCACGGTGGTCAACTGAAAAACAATGCTGCTGGGTTTTCTCCAAGAGCACATAATGGGAAAACAAACCTGGTTTCACCAATAAACCAAAGCCAAACAAAGGATCACGTGTCTTAATTATTAAATATTGTCCATCTTTAATCGTTCAGTCACACTTTTATACACAACGCATTCTTCCCAAATCACTCACTGCCGTCAATATATGACCCTTCAGTGTTGCACAGAGGGACATTTATTCCCACCAATTGAAAAGAGAGGTAGATAGTGACGACAAAGTCAACTGCAGTCAGAGTCTACACTTTCAAGCCAATGTGTCTAAATGACTGCCTCTGTTCAGTGTCGTATGAGACTCTGGTACTAACTGGTAAAGTTAAGGCTCGGTGTAGGACGCCAAGCGGCCCCCCTCACTCTGACAGTAGAGTGGACTGTAAGGGCTTCCGAGTCCTTCGGCTGATCCTCCTCTTCTCCATTATTGCTATTGGTGTCCTCTTCCCTGTGGGTGTGTGGCACAGCATGTCATCCAGAGTCTGCTGGGTCACCTGACCAGCTTGCTCAAGCTGAGACACTATCTGTTCCACGCTCGTCCTGTGTCGTCCGTCCTCAGCCCGCAAACGCAGCAGATCCACCTGGAAAAGACGCCACGAGAGGCCACTGAGTTAAAGTCTAGTCTGAAGGCAGGCCACCAAAGGTGATCGGGCCTTTGCCGTCATGTCCAATAGATTTTGGAACATCCTGTCAAAAGAGCTTAGGCTAGAAAAATCGTTGTTGTATTTTAAAAGTTGCTTCTTAAAACAGTTTAGTTGTATTTACATATTTTGTTCTGTAATCCTGTTTAATGCATAGCTGCCATTTGTATTGCTTGCCTTATTAACTCTTATTTGTTTTTGTTTTCTTGTTTGTAAAACATGTGCTACACAAATAAAGTTTATAATGATAATAAACAGTGTACTGAATAGTGAGATCAACTCTTTCACATCACAGTTTTTCAATAGTTTGTACTCTACACTATCTCCTCTACCCAAACTAGCCAGAACAACTTCTTCATCTGCAACTCTTAGATTTTCAACTATTTATTTTCAGCTCTCGGCATCATGTCAAATCATTTTCCAGTTTAGCTGATCTTCTGGAATCAAGATTCTCAAAATGTAGCCTTCAAAAAAATTAACGAGGATCAATTTAAGATGCTGACTGATGATTCACGTGTGAATCTTTCTAGCATCAATGAAGAGTTTTTCATTCTGAGCAATAAAGCCACTAATGGTTTCTCCAAACACTTTTTGTTTTATACCTTGGGTTTGCATACATCTGTTTGTAGAATAAGTTATACAATACATTTATTTAAAAAACCTAGAATGCAGCCAATTCTAATAATTACAGGAATGTATTAACTCATTTACTGAGTTTAGCGCAAAATGTACTTGAAACGCGAACAAGAAATGGGCGTCCTCAGCTCTTCCTTCATGTTTTTTGCTGTTATTTGGTGTCTGTGCTCAATTTAGCTGCGTTTCTCTTTTCGTGTGAGGCATGTTTGTCAGCTGCTTATTGTTTCTTTGTTGTCTCTCTCTCCTGTATTTACCATGTTTTTAATCATGTGCGCACACATACAGTAAACCTAAACCAAACAACAACAACAAACAACAAGAGGACACGGGTCACTATGGGGCCAAGAGGGCACTGCTTCGCATCAGATCACACAACAACCATGTCCATGACCACAGTCTCTAGTGTTATTACTGCTTTAAGTGTCTCAAGTGTTTCACCTACCACCTCCTGAGAAAACTCAAGCTTCTTCACAAAAGAAGGACTTTTAGGCAACATGGCTGCAGACAGGACGGAAACGGTGTCTTTCACTGCTCCGGACATTAACAGTATTACAACCTAAAACAACAACAACAAAAATTACAAAAAATAAACCATCATGGACACAGCAACAATGACAAGCAAAAAGGCATATTACGATTATATGATGCAACCTTACTTTCAAATTTTTGCATATTCTGCTGTCCGTGCTCATAATTTGTGAATAAAACGATTGTGCCTTTTCAATGTCATTCTGAAAAAAGAAAAAGCAGATTGGGTCATTTAAATATTTGATATGTGCTTACGCATGCATGAAGAGTATAAAAGATATAACCAACCTGTCTAAGCGCCAATGCCACAGCAAAGCAGTAAGCATGTCTGGGGATGGAGTGCCCTTTGGTCTGTCCCTCCTCTATCAGAGCAGTGCAGATCCTATAGGACTCTGGTGTGTTCTGAGCAACATAACACAGGACATCGACTCACATGTCGTCTTAAAACTAAACTCCTCACAAACGTAACCCTTGGGCTAATATGCAAAACCATCTTGTCAACTTAAATTTTAGACCAATCGGGAATCCATAAACAATCTATCAATTTGGCTCTTACCAGTTTGTAGCAGGTGCCAGATGCCAGAGTGAATGTGTCCTTATTGAATGGCACGCCTTGGTTCTTCATGTCTCTTAACACCTCCAGGGCATCTGCAATGCCCAAAGTTTAAACTATTATAAACAGGTGATCATGAATTAAAAAATACTATTAAATAAATACAACACTAGAAATAAGTATTCCCAGTATTTAATTAGCCTCACTGTTAATCTGTCACTTACTTTCATAAGCCCCTTTTGTGAATAACATGTCGATGGCAATGTTAAAGGAGGTTGAGTCATTGAAAAATCCTTTCAAGCTCTGTTCGGACAAGCGAGAGGAAATGTCATTAGTCCAAGTCAGTTTGTACAAAAACATCACGCCTATCTGTACGCTGAAGTGTTCATGGTACTTTTTCAGTAGTTAACGCGACGTCACACCTCATCAGTGAGTGTAGCAGCAGCCATCCCCTCGAGCCCCAGCTCGTAGCACAGCCTCATGAAGAGAGGACCAAACTTAAACTCTCCAAATGCAAAGTTCCGGTTCTCCGCATGATACCTGTTGAATTCAAATGACCAGGATCATAAAATATCTAGCGCAGGAAAGGTTTCAATGCGACACTGCCCATTTCACAAAGTGACACGTGCACTTTGCCTGCTCATTGTTTGGATCTGAAACAGTGTTTGGACCTGAAACATGGTTTGGACCTGAAACATGGTTTGGACCTGAAACAGTGTTTGGATCTGAAACATGGTTTAGATCTGAAACATGGTTTGGATCTGAAAGTGTTTGGATCTGAAAGTGTTTGGATCTGAAAGTGTTTGGATCTGAAAGTGTTTGGATCTGAAACATGGTTTAGATCTGAAAGTGTTTGGATCTGAAACATTGTTTGGATCTGAAACATGGTTTAGATCTGAAACATG
>OMOT01062092.1:0-17542 GCA_900312575.1 Acanthochaenus luetkenii | reverse complement strand
AAGATGCCCGAACCACCTCAACTGGCTCCTTTCGACGCAAAGGAGCAGCGGCTCAACTCCGAGTCCCTCACGGATGACTGAGCTTCTCACCTTATCCCTAAGGGAGATGCCAGCCACCCTCCTGAGAAAACTCATCTCGGCCACTTGCATCCGCAATCTCGTTCTTTCGGTCATGACCCACCCTTCATGGCCATAGGTGAGAGTAGGGACAAAGATGGACCGATAGATCGAGAGCTTTGCCTTTTGGCTCAGCTCTCTTTTCGTCACAACAGTGCGGTAAAGAGAGCGCAATACCGCTCCCGCTGCTCCGATTCTCCGGCCCATCTCACGCTCCATTGTCCCCTCACTCCCGAACAAGACCCCGAGATACTTGAACTCCTTCACTTGGGGCGATTACGTTTTGTACTTATTTATTTATTCACTGCCATTTGCAGTGTTCGTGTAGTACTTGTATTTATTTTAGGACATCCCGATGCCTCGTAGAATCATGACTATAAATGTTAAATGTAATTGTTAATGATACAAATATTATCATATTTATTATAATTATTTAAATCAAGATGTCTGTAGAATTGATGTGAACGCAACCACCAATGATTTCTCACAAATTCAGCCCTTAAGAACATGGGCGCACTCCAATCTGGCCTATCTTCATTTTTCTGCGTTCTTAAATCCTGTTCTTAGCTAAGAACGAATCCCAGATAAGAAACCATTCAGGAATGCCAGAATTGTCCCGGGAACTTCGTAAGTCTTAACTTTTTTTGAACTGTTTTCCAGAAGGAGGTCCAATATCATCAGTCTCCTCTAAAGGACATGTATTCTCGGCTTGCTTGAATTTAAACCAATAAATACATTGTCTCTGAAGTGTGAACTTGCACAACACTGTGGGTGTGTGTGTAGGGGGCGTTACCGTCTAATGTTATGGCATGAAAGAGCTCCTTACATATGCATAAAACATACCATCTGCTCCCATATCTACAATAGTAAAGTAAGGATGATGAAATAACGTTAATGCCATGAATTGTGCAGTTTCACCAAAAGATGTGAACGGGACCAGCAGTGTTGGTTTTATTTTATCATGTTGTATTACATTACTGCACTTCCAGTTGGTCACATTAAGTTTGACCCACATGCATGTCCACGCTTAGATTAATACAGAAAAGGGTTAATACAATATGACAAACATGTCCATAAACATTAATTTATTTTTCTTATACTGCGTGTTTATATTTCAGAACTGTCATTAGCTATGTTCAATCAGATGCAGTCTGGTTCTGACAGCTTTTTATATCTTTATTTGGGTTTTTTAATTGGTCTTAAATCCAATTCCAGGTAGCATTAAAAAGGTCTTAAAACATCTTAAATTTGGCTTTCTGAAACCTGCGGATACCCTCAGTCAAGACAAGAGTTTTGGACTTTTATTAATGCTCTAACTGATTTTAATCTACTCAGACTGTCAAGATCCCAAAATGCAGAGGAGCAAGTTTTGTATAGAGACAGGTGAGTAACGATGTTCTGAAGTCCGGTGATAGCAGGTTAATAATCATACATGCCATGTTGTGACACATTGGTTTGTTGGTCTACTATAGGAAGTCTTTGGCAGCCCAATATAAGCCTGGTTCAGATCACTGGAGTCCAGGGAAGGTCCTTGCTGGCTGTCAGCTTCAATGCTGATGAACTCTCTAAGAAATACACAGTTCTTGTTTACTGCTCCACTATCCAATATTCAAAGGGCACATACAAGGTAAACGCACACCGTGTTGGACATTCAAGTGCTTCTATATTGGAAAAATTGTTATGCAGAAGGCTATTTCACATGGAAGACAAATGCATTTTCCTTTTCAGTGATTTGACCCAAAACATTACTGTAGGTAGGTACTCATAATAACATCCTGCATTTTGTACCTTATTCTAGTTGTTTTACCCACATTTATTTTTCAATACAGGAAACTCAGCAGCCTGCCTCTCGATGCACTATGTTTTTCTGTTGATCTGGCAAATGCTGCTCATTTTATTTCTAAACCTCTCAAATGTATATAACTCTGAAGTCGGAGACACAACTTAATGTCGACTCATGTCATATCTCCCTACTCAATACCCAGGGTACAATACTGCAGCTCTTAATGTTCACCTGTCCATTTACATTCATCCATGTTCAGTCAGTGCCTTTCTGTAAAAGCTGTAGACAAGTCACTGGTGTATTAGGGTGCATTCACATCAATCACGTTCTGAGCAGTTTATTTGAACTCTTGGCCAGGTGAGAACAATGGCATTCAAATTCGGGTGGCACCAAATAACCGCACAGAGACATGTGAAAATGTGAGTGAGGTTCGTTAGGAGTGAGAACGTAATTCGAACCAACTACAGGAAACAACCCCAAAATGCAAGGGTTTATGGGTATAAGGAGATGGCTGTTGACTTGACATCTTGATAGCCAGCAGTTCCTCATCCTTGGAAAGCCTAGCATAACAAAATGAAGTGAGGGCAAACCACAGTCTGGACTGATGCTCATATTCATATTTCTTCTATGTGATCTGAACTGTTATGAACACCAGAGAAGGTCATTTAAGAGAGCAGACATGGCTATCATGCTTGATTGTAATCGGGTTTGTTTTGCCTGCTTGGTCTGGGGCCTTTATTGAAGCTGACAGTATCTGTGCCCATTAGGAAAAAAATAATTTCCTCTTATCAGAATAAGTTGAATATGGCACAAATACAAACACTTTTTGTATTCAAACTTTGTTTTGTTATTAACATATTCAAATTAGGTGATAATTTTCATAAGAAATTTGTGAATTTGCATAGTAGTCGCAGTGCTCAGAGTGCATTTCCTTGTTTCAGTCTGATTAATGAAATAGTTGGTCATTTACAGATTTTAGTATTTCTTCATGTAAAACATCCCATAAAATGCAAAATGACAAATGTTACCATATAAAAAGTATCTTATTAATTACCAGCAATTTTTGTTAAGAATCAGCAGTTTCTATTTTTTGGCCATATCTACAAGTTATGTTGAAAGTGTTTTGCATACATGCATGTTTTGAGAAAATGGATGTTAAAGTACTTGACACAACTGGTATAAAAACATATTATACAACTATTTATAAACCTGTCAAAAAATGTTCTGTCCCATTCAAAGAATCTGCAATGTTTTCCACCGGTTTCTATTAATACATATATATTATATATAATTGGAAAGAGTATTAATTTCTGCATCAAAAGGTGGGATATGTGGAGATAATCGTGCACACAGTATTGTGCAGAACGTTCAGGAAGGGCAGGGGGGTCATTTACAAAATTCACAAAAGGACACACACACCCTACTTAATCTTTTCATTCCAGCTGTTTTTCTTGTGGTCATTGTCAAATGAATACCAATCATGACTTACCAATGGGAGCCCGGCACCCTGCTCAACATCCAAGTCTGACAGCTGCTCACAGAGCGGCAAGATTGCTGTGGGCCCAACATCACAGACATGAGGCAGCAATGGAGGAACATAGGGCCGGATCTACTAAAGGTTTGCGTGTGTAAAAACGTGTGCAAACTCATAGCACGGGCAAATAAATGTACAAACTGATCTACTAACAGCGCGCACTGAGGCCTGCATCTTTCAAATGTGCAAAATAACGTGACTTCTCCAGTTAGTGCTTTTGCCTCAATGAATATGCAATATGGGGCATTTACATGCTATTTTGCACAATACTGGGAGGACAAAATGTAAATAGATTAATGCAGCACACGCACTGTGATCTATCAAACCTGAACGCAGTTTTGTTGACGGAGATTGTGTCTTTATTTAATACGTTTCAAAGGAAGGTGCAAACACCTGCATGCATAAAGAAATCAACATTGATTGAAAAAGGATGAATGAAATCACTTTCAAAATTCAAAATATATTATTACCCAACAAAATACTGTCTCAAACATTTCTAATTGTGTTAAGCCCTGCAACATCATTCTGAAAAACACATTACTGTAGTCACAAAACAATCTATTACAGCACTAACATTTATTGTAGCCTATTTGACCTTCTAATTATAATTCTATAGGCTCAAATGTCATTTTGCGCTTGTGCTTCTGTTGCCTGCCTCTCCATGGTACAAACCATTAAACACGCAAAACCCTCATTTACTGTAAATACTGCTGTCTCCACCACGTTTGCAGTTGGTGTCATTTACGCAATCATTCTTAGTAAATCATCCGCAACACGCCCATCAACCAAACGCGCAAACTTTTAGAATGCACACGCTACTAATTTGTACCCTTTATTTGGGATCTTAGTAGATCTGGCCTATAGTCTTCACTGATGAGGCGAGGTTCTGTTTGAGAAGTGTTGATGGTTGTTTGAAGGTATGGAGAAGGAGGGGAGAACGATTTGCTGATAATTGTGTCCAGCAAGTTACACCATTCTGGGGTGTCATGGTTTGGGCAGGAATTTGTTTGGCTGAACGGATACAGCTTGTTCCCATATCTGGCAACCTAAGCAATCCCCCTACATCGCTCAGATATTGCAGCCACACGTCATCCTGTGTGCCCAGCTGATAGGCAATGGCTTTGTGTTGCAAGATGACAACGTCCGCCCTCACCAAGCCCGGATCGTGGATGTATTCTTACAGCAAAATGGCATCACACACCGGACCTGAACCCCATCAAGTTGCTGTGGGAGCAGATGGGGCGAGCTACCCGATTGCGTATTCAGGCTCACACCACTCTTGCTGAATTGCCTGTCATCATCGTTCAGTAATGGAATGCAATTGCCCAGGATAGCGTAAATCGGTTGATCCACTCCATGTGACGTAGAGGTATTGCGTGAATCCATGCTGAGGGTGGATACATAAGTTACTGAGCAAACAGTTCTTTGCAACCGGTATTGATGGAAATAACATTTATGTCAGTTACCATTGAATGTGACAGGTCATTGTTGGTTTCTGTATGAGTGTTAGAACATGGCAGTAAATGACCCCCCTGCCCTTCCTGAACATTCTGCACAATACGGTGTGCACGATTATCTCCACATATCCCACCATTTGACGCAGAAATGAATACTCTTTCCAATGCTATATAATATACAGTACATGTATTGATGGAAACCGGTAGAAAATATTGCAGGTTCATTTAATGAAACAACAATTTTTGACAGGTTTAGTTGTTTTTGATTGTATTGTGTATTTTATGAAAGCTAAATATTTTAACATCTCAAAATTGACCAATCCAGCCAAAATCCCCATTTCAGATGTGGTGCCTCACCTTAAATAAACGTTTGGTTTTATTAGTGAACATTCACTACTGTCTCTACGAAGCCCACTAAGGCTCACGCCGAAAAATTGTGTTCCCTCGCAATATATTTTGCGTCCCCTCGTAATATGTTTTGTGTTCTCTCGCAATAATTTTCTTCTGCCATTATGTCCCTGATGAGACCCCTACTGTTATATTGGTATCAAAGAATAATATGAACAATGAATGGCTAATTCATGTAAACTGTTAACAATATAAAAAAAAACAAGCATTTCACAAGTGAAACTGTTACAATCAACTGAGGAGACCCAAATGCACTACTCAGAGTTGTTGTTGACTTTATTCACAGGGTATTCCAGAGTGTGTAGGTGAATTGTGAATAGTCCAGGGGAAACAGACGGGCAATGAACCTAAAGCACACGGAAACGGAGTTTAAATTCAAACTGGACATAACACAGCGTGAAAGCATGTGTGATATGTGTAGAGGCCGGAATCTACCACAAAACTGAGATAACGATCTGGTCATGAGAGGATGAAGAGGCGGGGTTTATATACACAGGAGTTGATGAGCTTGATGGGAGGCAGGTGTGTAGGTAGCTGCAACATCAGGTGAGCAGGAGCCTGAACAGGAGGAAGCCACGCCCACACCAACACACACACAGACAGGGAGATACAGACAGGGAAGTGCTGAAACAAAGGGGAGAGGGAAACACAGGATACACTGGGAACAAGCTGACCACAGTCACAATGTGACAGTGTATCCCCAAAACTCTATTCCTCTAACAGCTTTGCTGCTCCACTTATACTTGATTGGCCACAGGCCAGTGTGCTTACTAAATAACTCCATCACCAAGTTGATGAAGATCTATGTTTAGCCTTCCCTTCAAATGCCATATCACTTAATGCCAAGAAAGTTTGAATGTTTCTATTATTACTGCAGCTCTGGTACACCGCGGAGGGGGTTGAATAATACATCATCCACCTCCACAGAAATGTTCGCAGTGATCATTTATAATCTGAAAGAGGAAGATAAACTGGTGTCATAGCAAATAGGGGAGGAGAGATGAATAGTACAACTGCAGATCCTCAATAGGTTTGAAATAGAATCATGCATCTCTGTACTACCTATCTAAATACATTCAATGAGATGACTCTGGAGGGCAGTTAAGATGCCAAAAATAGCCAGTTATCACAAAATGTTACAACTTATCACATATAGAACCACTCTGTTGAGGAAAGGATGTCTCAACTCAGCTCTGAGAGGCACTAAACTCCCTGCTTGAAATACGAAGGGTAGACTTGGCTGCGATTTTGCCCCATAAATGGTCTTACTGGTCCTCTGGAGCAAAAATTATATCTCTTACATTGACCAGAACACATTACTTTGACTTTGAGGATAAGCTGGCAAAGTGTACAGTATATCATATCTGTTTTGGTTCGGTTTAAAACTAGACTTATTTATGGATACCAATGTTGTTGAAGATTGACATTCTATGATATGATGTATCATAATCTGTATACATGGCAGTGCTACTGTAATCATTTGTCCTCCAGTCAGCCCCACCCAGTTAAGAGTCAGAATAACAATTGTTTTTATTCATTCACTGGGTGCACTGGGTGCAAAAGGAGTTTGACCTGGTAAATGTTGCCCTGTGGGTTCTTGTTGAAGTCAATCTTTATCTCCATTATGTTTAATTTTTTACAATCCAGGGCAACCATGCATTTCCAGCAACACCCTACTTCGCATTCATTCAATTCTACATTCACACTGGGAGCAGCCCAGTGCAATCACAGTGTTCTACTGTTGGTCACTGAGAAGCTCCAATGGAGCAGTTGGGGATTAAATGCCTTGCCCAAGGGCACTTTGACAGTAGTTCTTGAGGAAGGGCAGATTACATTCAAACTGGACTTCTCTAACCTCTAGGCTACCACCGCCCCCCCCCTCCCCATTTTCCCAACTGGTCTGAGGTTTAGAACCGGCAACCTTCCACTAACAAGCCTACATCTCTAGGTTACCGCCACCCCCCTTGTCAAGTTCAAAGTTGTTACTGGCACACCAATAGTCTAGTAGCAGATCAGTGCCAGATTTAAAGTCTCACTTAAATGGAAATCCCTTTTTTGCATTGTGGCAGACGGAGGGTGGTTAGGAGGGGAGACTGGAGAGAGGAGCAGGGTAGGCATGTTCCTTTAAGGGCGTTAGAGCCCAGGGACAGCCCTCCCTGTACTCAGCAAGACGAGAGGCAGCTGGGGAAGGTTAAAGGGGAAGGACAGGGCCAATCAGAGCCGAGAGTGGGCCCTTATAAGAGAAGTAGGGAAGAGATGCGTAGGGAGAGTGACTTAGAGAGAAGGGTGTGTGACCCGTGGCGAATAGGGCTGGACTACGCTCAGGATAAACGCTGGACTACGCTCAGGGTAAACGCTGGACTATGCTCATGTGTAACCCTGGACTCTGTATCTTACCCTGCCTGTACTGAGAAAGGTAATAAAGCTGCTGTTGGAACGTTAAACCCCGTTGTGCTTCCTTGTTTGTCATCTCCGGCCCGGTGGAGACTGGGTTTTGAAGACGGTCTGTCACAGCATGTATAGCTCATTCTAACTGACTATTTGACAATTTATCCCAAAAAAAATATTTTATTGTATTTTTACATAAAAATCTCATTACTTTTACTTTGGAAAATCTTCAGTGGTGTCTTCATCGTGTACCAGGAGGCGTACATAAAAATTCCCACCAATAAAACCATAGCAGATTTTTGAACAATCCCTCTGCCCCTCACGTAAAACAGCATTTCTCTCCCTAACTTACAGTATATCCCATTGATTTACATTTCTGAATGATCCCTCCCTGCATTATGTCCCGCCCAATATCCAGTTTCAACAGGAAATACATACATCACATTAAGGAAGCAACATGTGGTTTCATTGTGACTTTAAAGCTGCACTAGGCAAGATTTTAATGTATATCCAGCCGTCTACAGTTTTAGTTCAAACATTTCTCAGAATCAGTATCGGGATACAGAAATAATCTCATTGGTTGACTTAAACATCAGTGGGCGGAGCCAAACAACCACAGTTTTTCCAGTGCAAATTAGCTAAGTAGAATGACAACTGAACTCTGTTCAAAATCTAAATAAAAAAAATCTAAATGGCAATTACTACTTTTTCTCTCTCATTCAGTCATGTTTGTAATCATCGTATTTTTGTAAATGATTTTATTTATATATGTTTTTGTTACCACTCAGCTTCTGACTCCTGTGACAGAAGGGTGCTGTGAATAAGCATTTTAGAGCCAAGAGAAGGGAAGAGGCCAACCAGAAACAAACAAGAAGTTGTGGTGATGAAGGTTTATATGGGTGTCTTTCACCTGTAGCCCCCACTTTGTGCCACTGAGTGAGTGCCACTTGAAAATGCAGAGATCCATTAAGGGAAAATGTCATCTAGATGCTCTATAGCCCGGCTTTCATCTCTGGGAAAGAGAACTGTACAAATTCACCTGTAACAGGAGAGGAGGCTTCTATGTATGGAAAACAATGATCTCACCTTCATACAGGAACAGGTCAGAGAGACGGAGAGAGATGTGTATGAAGTGGAAGCAGCATAATGATCAACTTAGGGAGTCCATTGTGTTTTGTCCTCTAAAAGACGTCAACACCCTGCTTCTTTTCTGAGAACACCACTCTACGGTGCTGCTGAGGACTTGCCTTCACATCCAGAATAAAAACAGTTATCCACCAAGACCGTGGCAAATGCAATGATTCAAAATGTAAAGAAATATAATGAAATCGCCATTTTAAGAGAACTGAGAACATTGCAATTTTATGCTTATTTTCATAGATAATACAATGGCAGTGTTCTCAATTCTCTTAAAACGGTGATGTCATTGTGTTTCTTTACATAATATCATTGAATTCACCATTACATAATGACTTGGGCCCAAAGTTATGAAGCATCTTGGGAGTTACTCCTAGGAATTGCACTATAAGTAGGACTAAAAATACTCATAATACTCCACTACAGGCTTTATACTGCAATTGGCTAAGTGGACTTTGAAAATGAATGTATTCAACAACAGTTCTATCAACAAGAAAAGGGTACTGCTATGGGAACTTGATTTGCTCTGTCATATGCAATATTTGGATCTGTGGGAGAAATTATTTATTTACTCTACAGAATCATTCCTGAATAAGGTAATATGGTGTATGATATTGAAAGAAAAAATAGGTCTGGCTCAGAAACGGAGCTCTTTGAGTTGAATTCTTATCTAAACAGCACCAACAGAATTCTGAGACTCAACCTAGAGTATTCTCACCATGAGATTAACTTTCTTGATCTAAAGCTCTACAATGACCCTAATGGAGATATGCATGCTTCTATGTATAGAAAGGCTACAGATCGAAACATTATTCTTAAGGCTGACAGTTTTCACCATCCAAATTACTAGACAATATCCCACGTGGACAGTTTCTAAGATTGAAACGCATATGTGATTCTGAAACTGATTTTGATAACCAAGCAAATTAGATGAAATATAGATTTCTGCAAAGGGGCTACAAACTTGATACATTTAAAAAAAAAAAAATCACAAATAGGGAACAGCTACTGACCAAGAAACAAAAGCCTCAATCTGATACTAATAAACCTTTTTTTGTTACAAGGTACAGTCAAATAGCGGTCCAAATTAAATATATAATTAAAATAAATTGGCATATTCTCCTCAGCAACAATACTCTAAGCAGGATATTTTCAAATTGTCCGGTGCATCTCCCTCCTACTATAACTAGAACATGGTTAGGTCCACCAGCAGGCAATCACAGCTGTGATAGTTGTAACCTCTGCAGCAGCATGGTAACAACAGTTTTTCACATTCATTGTTTTATTAATTGCAACATTACTTTTGTGGTCTATAGACTTGAATTCCCTTGCGGGTGCTTTTACATAGGGAGAACTAAAAGGAAATTAAAAGCAAGAGTGGCAGAACACAAACTTACCATTTGTACCTATAATCGGGCATACCATATGACTATGCATTACAAAGAAGCCAAACATGGCAATGAAAATGCATTAAAGGTATCAGGAATTTAACATGTACCAAGGTCTAAGAGAGGAGATGAGGCTAAAGATACTGCAAATCAGTACCCAAGTCTAAATGACTCAACTGATTTTGAAATTGAAAGAGAAATGTATTTATACTGTATATAGATAATGTATGCAGAGACCTGATTTTGACTGATTACTTTCAGTACAGTAAATGTATACACCAATGTAACTCCTCCAGTACATAAGCACATGACTTAGACACATCTAAACTACGAGAAAGAGCCAGAACTCTCATTTCACAAATGATACATTTGCTCTGGCACTAAAACTACCTAGAATGCATCAACATGTAACTCACCACTTGAAGGGGTACTACTGTTTAAACTCCAGCACTGAAGCCAGCATTACAAGCATTCGCACCAGATAAAGGTATACAAGATTACAGCAATGCCTGTATTCAGCTGCAGGTTGAACTCATGTCAGGGTCTGCAGGCACTCAGCGCTGTCTTTCTAACCACCACATTGTTTCTTCGGGAAAACTCATTAACCTCCTTGTCATGATCAGATATTATTATTAAAGTTTGAAATACCGGAGGGTGGAAAATATCTCTTTGCTCGATTCTTACAAAGCTGACATGAATATCAATTTATATTTGATGGCCTAAAGGGTCGCAGAGGCGTCTATTGATTTGTGCAGCATCAGAAAGTGTCCCTCACTGAGACTGCTTCAGCATAAGAATTAGACAGTGTACAAACTATTGTCCATTCAACAGGGATTAGCAGCTCAGTGCTGTTTATCTGCAATGTCACACGACATAAAATAACAGTGTAAACTACAAAACAAGAATTAACCACTGGACAATTTAGTCAAGTGGTATAATAGTAGACATAGCCTGTCTTGGAAATCATCATATAAGGCACCTTCATGTTAGCCATCAACTCAAACAAAAAGTGTAGCATGGATATATCACATAGGACTTTTTACTTCATACTTTTAATGCTGTTAGTTAACCATTTGCACAATACATGTGGATTACACAGAGCAAAACATTCATCTACATTTACATAAAATGATGAAAATAGACAAAATTACATTACATTACATCATTTAGCAGACGCTTTTGTCCAAAGCGACTTACAATAGTACATTTTTCGTCAACATTGTCAGACCAACTATACAAATACAAATACAAAAATACAAATACAAAATACAAAATGGCTTGCTAATATTGCCCTGCCCAGGAAAAACTAATATTAATTAATTAATTCATACTTTATTGTCACACCCATGCACAGAGCACCGCACACCTAGTGCAATTATTTATCTGCACCCATCACGGATACACACAAGTGATTGCACAAACACACACATGCTCACAAGCCCTCATCCATATAGATACAGGTACTGCACCAGCTGATTCCACTAATTAGCTCACCTCCTAAATCAGGGAGGTGAGCTAATTAGTGAAATCAGCTGATTCGTGGAATCACCTGGTTTAGAGCAGGTTGGAACAAAAACCTGCCTAATCTGTCAAGTTATGTGCCATATGCTGTCAATTATTTACTGTGTACATCATATACTGTACATACTACATCATATATATTACACTACATACCACACTGCACACAAACACATCTATGGGCAATTTAGAGTTTTCAGTTCACCTGAGCTGCATGTCTTTGGACCGTGGGAGGAAACCGGAGCACGCGGAGGAAACCTCCACGAATACGGGGAGAACATGCAAACTCCACACAGAAAGGACCGGGGCGGAGATTCAAACCCACAACCTTCTTGCTGTGACAGTGCTAACCACTGAGCCACCGTGCCTACAGTTAGTATATGATGTATAGTATATGATTTAGTTAGTGTATGATATAGTATATGATTTAGTTAGTATGTGATTTAGTTAGTGTATGATATAGTATATGATTTAGTTAGTATGTGATGTATGATATAGTATATGATTTAGTTAGTATGTGATGTATGATATAGTATATGATGTCGTTAGTACATGATGCATGATATAGTATATGATTTAGTTAGTATGTGATGTATGATATAGTATATGATGTATGATTTAGTTAGTATATTGTGGCACCTTTGTCTCATTAAAGTGTCCACCGGGTCGTAAATCACTACAGTCTCTCTCACAGCTATCGATCTCTCTGTCTTTCTGTGGTGCTGCGTCTCTAACTCCTTCCATATGTCACACACCTAAGCATCTCTACTTCCGCCTTTTTAGAGGGGCCCGCTCTCCCCCCTGATTGGCCCTGCCTGATCTCCCCGATCTGCTCAGCTGGACCCCATCAGTCAGTGATTGGGGCGGACGGCCGTCTCTGGTCTCTAGTGTCCACGTGGGGACCGGCACGTAGCGCCCCTCCTTTACCTCTCCTCTCCTAACATCTCTCCGTCTGCCACAATATGATGTAGTTAGTATATGATATAGTATATTATTTAGTTAGTATATGATGTATGATATAGAATATGATGTATATGATGTAGTATGTATATGATGATGTAGTTAGTGTTGAGGCAATCTATCAACAAAAAATGCCACTTGAGGGAATTTGCTGAAGACTTTCCAACGTGTGGTGGTGAACAGAATTGAGGTCCTCCATGGAAATAATCTTAAATACTTTATTGTTAATGAATTCAAATATTTAAAATACACCTACAAAAAGGCCGGGTGCACTACATGACTTAGATTATAAATGAGCTCATATAAACGTATCAGAAAACAAACATCACTGGACCACAAGCAGATGTCCACACAGCCATGGTTGAAAAACTGTGGCTTCCCAGATCAATTCCCTGCACCTGTGCAGCTAAGCCCCCCATAAGTAATCTGTGTGACTATAGTGAGCCCACTACGCCCTCTGGTGCCCAGGTAAAATAACAACATAGCAATATATTTAGAAAACAACTCCACACACACAAAAAACAACATACATGAAAATTGGCTACAACAGTTAGTATATGATGATGTAGTTATTATGATGATGTATATTATGATGTAGTATGTATGATGATGTTGTATATGATTATGTAGTTAGTATATGATGATGTAGTATGTTTATTATGATGTAGATGTAGTATGTATATGATGTAGTTATTATATGATGATGTATATTATGATGTATGTATATGATGAGTATATATGATTATGTAGTTAGTATATGATGATGTAGTTAGTACATGATGACGTAGTTAGTATATGATGATGTATATGATGACGTATATGATGACCATATTACCTATCATGGGAATTTCCATGATTATTATTTTTATTTTACCGAGGTTTACATCCACCCACAAGCAAAAACTGCCAAAGCATGAGAGGAAATATATTAATTATCCCAGAAACTTTGAGTCAATCTCTCCAGATGCACCAAAATTTAGTTTTGGGGATTTTAACAACTGTTACTTGCGTAACTGCTGACACACATATTGTCACCTATATGAACTGTTACACTAGGGAAAATAAGACTCTCTGCCTCACCTCTGCCTTCCCTGGGAGCGCCAGACCACAACGTGATCCTCCTCCGGCCAGTCTATGGGAGGCTCCTGGATAGGGAGAAGCCCCTTTCCAGGTCTGTCAAAATCTGCAATGAAAATAACATGTTTGATTGTACCTTATGGGAGGTCTTTGAAAGTCCAGACTTAAATGAGCAAATCAATACAATTTCAGACTATATACTGTACATGTCTGTGTAGACACAGAATACAGATCAAACATATAAAATAGCAGGTCAACCATAGCCACTATCCCTCCCACAGTGTTTTTCATCCCGTTCTACTACGACAGTGTAGCTCTCAAAATGAGGACATAATAACCTGACTGGTTTGTGTGTGATTCTACAACCCCCCTGCCACCTCAAGGTGACTGCCAATATTTAATACAAAAAAACATAGAAATATTAGACTGACACAGGCTGCAGAAAGCCAAAATTCAAGACTTTTTAATAATGCCTGGAGTTGGATTTTAAAACAAAATAAAGAAACAAAATTGGCAAAATCAGCCTATTTCTGATTGAACATAGTTAATGGAAGTTCTGAAATACTGTATAAATGGGCAGAATAAGAAAAATGTTATGTTTAGGGACATGATACATGTTACAACATATTGTATTAACCCTGTTCTGTATTAATCTCAGACTGGACATGCATGTGGGTCAAACTCCATGTGGAACTGGAAGTGCAGTAATGTAATACAATGTAAGAAAATAAAACCAACAGTACTGCCGGTCCCATTCGCATCTTTTGGTGAAACTACACAATTCATGACATTTGTTCTATTTCATTGTCTTACTTTCCAACTCTGCCTTGACAATATATCTCAGAATGTAAAGAATATGTCAATAACACTATCTAATTTTGTATTTGCATCAAAAATAAACTTCATTAAAAATAAACCTGCATAACATGGTGAAAAAATACCTCTAAAAACGTATTAATCTGAATAACTGAAACTGGAAACTTTTCTAAACAAGTTACAAAGTGCTTTACATAAAAAGATGAGATGAGATGCCCAGGCAAGCAAAAATTGTACGACATTTTAATGCATTTAAGGCTTTAAATGTAGATAATTTAAGACTTTTTAAGGAGCCAGAGATTCAGATATGAGATGATTTACAGATGATAAGCGGAAGCTACTTCAACTTGAAGATATGAAAAAGTATTCTACCTCCCTCTCCCCTCTTTCCTGGTTATGAAACTGCTTATTAATGGGCAGATATAGACAGAGTGGTTATTTGTATACTTTTGAAGGCAAATGCTGACTTCTGTATAGCAGTGTCTACAGTACATGTAAAAATAATGGGAAAAGGTGAGGGTGAATATACGTTTTATCATGAGATAGTGGGATGAGCCAGGATATATTTCATCATGTTTCTAGAGCGCCGTTGTTGAGCGATGACCAAGCACAGGTCAGTCACTTTAATCACATAAACTACAGTGACAGGCAAGAATACAGTCCTATGGGACTTTGCATTGGACCAGACTGCTTTGGAACCCATTAAAGGTGCAAGAACTAAGAATTTTCTGCCCCACATAGCACAAGATGACCATAATGTATCTGTGGAGGGGTGGGGATTTTGCCAGAGACCTGTTTAGGAGGAGATAAGTTCTATCAGTGTTGTTGCAATTCCTACTGGTCTGCTATAGAGGTCGATAGAGGTGATCAATTACTTAATGACCCTTTAGGGAGAAGATCTTTTCATGCTTTTATCAAAGTCAACAAATACCAGTTTAAGACAGGAAGACTCACTTTAGTCATGCTGCTTGGAGAAAATCCAGAGAGGAACTGGATAATATAGCAGTTTCAGAATTTCATATTGCATTTATATCTGATTCTGCCAGCCAGAGGGAAACGGGGCACGATCCCCAGAAAACGAAGACAAAAATAACTGAATACTCCCTGTAAATCAATTAACCCAAATGCTGAACAAACTGTATTATCCTCACACATAAAAACATATTCCAGACATGCCTCATCTCCCTTTAGCGGTCAGAGGCTAAACATTACGCAGTGACAAAGAATAGCGGTTGCTGTATTAACATAGAGATGAACAATGCCATTCCCTTATCTGGGAAGGGAAGACAAATGACCATGGTCAGGCCATGGGAGAGATGTGTGTGTGTGTGGAGGGGGAGGGGGCAAGGGGCTGATGGTGTGAGAGCTAAGGAAGAGATTCAGTTAAATTCTACTATAATTCTATACTATTGTCACACCAAAAAAGTATTTTATTCTTGTCAGGGTGGAAAAGCCTCTGAAACAATCTGCTAAAGAGAATTATAGTCAAGGACTTGAAGTGTTTTTATTTGGGTTTTATCTAGGTCTGAGTGACTATTTTCCATCAAACTGAAATAAACTCTACGTTATGTGGCTCCATTGATCCAATGACAGTCACACACAGTTTGAGTTCACTCTGCCTGTTACAGTCTACTTGATAGCAAACTAAACAAATTTGTATTTGCATTGAAACTGTGCTTCTTTGGAAGATCAGTGTTCATTTGATTGAGTGTGAGATGAAAACAAATAGCAACAGACAGATCAAAGGTGGTTCATATTGTGGTGAAAAGTACAAATACAGAGAACTGTACAGCATCACTAAAACACTGGTAGATGAAGCTGATGTAACAGTGAGGCTCATCAAGCTAATAAAAGCAGCACTTTCCTCTTGGTACTGTAACTGAGTAGGATTTTGCGTACTTTTGAGTATTTTTTAAAGTCACTAATTTTACTTTAACTTAAGTATGTAGTATCTTACTTATTGCCCTTTTAAGTAGATTTTGACACCAACAACTTTACCTCTAATCAAGTAAAATATCAGCAAAGTAGCAGTACTTCTACTAAGTCTTATTCTTCATCTCCTTTTCTTCCTCAAATCCCCCACATCACCCATTGAAGGAGCTCCTTTAATCTTTAATGGAACAGAAGAAATAAGTGTCTGGATTTGGGGTTTATAAAGATTAGATTAGATTGCACTTTATTGATCCCCTAGGGGAAATTCAGGTGTCGCAGCAGCAATTGGCAGAACAATACCAGAGAGTAGGGAAAGATAATAAAACACAGGTAGTAGTAATTGCAGGTAATAATAGTGGACAAATATAAATAATACAATATACAAAACCAAGACTATAAAAAATGTAGTGCCTAGTGGTGTTGAACATTAGTCTTTTGCACTAGTCCAGAGATGTGTACCGGTAATCTCAATCAGTCATGTTTATTTATATAGCCCTTTTATACAAGCATGTCTCAAAGGGCTTTACATTGCTTCATATATACATACTACGTCATCATATACATACTACATATACATCATATACTATTCTTCTTCTTCTTTCGTGTAACATCAGATGTCCAACTCAGTGTCGTGTAGCCATTTCCGTATCTCTGGTCCTACGTCGAAGAGGCCGGCTTCTGAGGGTGGTCTATATAAGGGGCAGGTGGTAATAATATGTTCGGCAGTCTGTACAGGGTCACCGCACTCGCATGCAGCACTGTCTGCCAGGCCCCACTTCTTCATGGATGATTTGAAGCGACCGACCCCAGTTCGCAGACGGTTCAATAAAGTCCATTGCCTGCGTGGTAGGTCGTCTCCTCCCATGGCGCCATCTCCTGGGTCCCAGATGTAGCGGTGGATGTGGGAGGGCCCGGCTATCTCCCACTCCTGCTTCCAAGCCGCCGCCAACCATGCATCTCTGGACATGTCCTCAGAGATGGAATGGAGCATCTCTTGCCCCGCCTTGTTGTAGGGGTGGCGGGACTT
>OMOT01062084.1:7126-26593 GCA_900312575.1 Acanthochaenus luetkenii | reverse complement strand
TCCTGCAGCACCGGCACGCTTCGTCGTCGGTCCCATGGCTTTCTTCGTCCGTGGCAGTCACTTCCACTCTGCAGAGAGTTCCAGTTTGTCATTCGCAGCCCGTCTCCTCACTGGCGAGGATAAACAATCTATCAATAAGCAGCCATCGCTTTGTCTGGGCAACGCAGATTTTTGGAAATTACTAGGCTATATGTACTTTCAATAGGCTATATAAAATTATTATTGGCATAATTACCTTCATTCGTTCACCCAGCGAAGTCCGCACTTGAACTCTACTACTTTGCGGTGTTTATTGGCATCATGTCTTTTTTCATCATGCGGTACAGCCTTTGGGTGATACCCTCCGCCCGGCTAGCATCGCAATTTCTCCGTGCTAACACCGAGGCAATGGTCGGTTTTGATGCATCTGCCCCCGTCAACAACATGGTTGGATGCTGGCTTTTGAGGTGATACATTAACGGACTAGTGCAGGTGTTGTATTTTAAAACAACATCACAATGATGGCAATGCGCTTTGTTCTCCTTCAATGTGAAATGTTCCCACACAACGCTCCTTTTCGCACGCTTCATGGTCGACTGAGTCTTCTTCTATGTAAAGTGAATTAACATCTTCAGTCTTCTTCTGTGTAAACAATGTTTCCCAATGCAGTGCCCCCTTTTTTTTTCTAATATCAAATTTAATCGTTAGGTTTGAAATGTTAATCGACCCAATTATTAACGGTTATTAATCGATTAACGATTAATCGTTAACACCCCTAGTTGGCTCTCCACATTATTAGAATTACAGAGCAAGTTCACATTATCAGATTACAGATGGAAGTAACATATGTAAAGAAATGTGTTCGAACGTGCAAACATGAATTGCTTGCTATTACATTTTAATTGAGAATATACAGCTATAATATTAGCCACACAATGACATTACCCGAGATTGCTTTTCTTTATCTTGCACTGCGAGTTAATCGTTTATCAGCCAGATGACAAGTCTTTGAGAGTTCCATTGGATGCATTCAGACCTTAAAAGACAGATAGCTTCCACAGCCTACAGTACTGAACTCATGCAAATGCATACCACAGTGTGGAAGCCCATAGAGCACAGATAGGCAACCATGTGCCATGGTGTACCGACACTGCAGGTTTTAATTCCAACTAAACACAAACACAACCATCAACCAGAGAAGAACTAATCAGGGAAATAACCTGGTGTGGCGTTTGGTTGGAATGAAAAACGGCAGACTCTTGAGTCTCCATAGCACATGGTTGCCTATCCCTGACATAGTGAGTGTGTATGTATCTGTGTGCGTGTGTGTGTTTTCTATACCTGACAGGTCAGTCATGGACTGGTGCTGGTCACGGTTTAGGGTTCAGTAGACTCAGCTACAGATCTGCACACCACAGAAGAAAAAGGGGAAAAGAATGATCAGAAGAAGAATGTAGAGAATCTTGAGAACTTGCCCCCGGAGACCGCAGTTACCCATGTGGAACCAAAATAGAGCTGGTTGCTATGGACACAACAGAATGCTCTAAAGCAGTGAAGGGACTCCAAACACACCGTGTGTTTGTGTACGCAGTCTGTGCATGATTGTGTGTGTGTTAGGGATGGGGGAGTGTATACGTTTAACCATGTACATGAAAATTTAACACTATCCGTTTAAGATGGATTAAACGAAATGTTGAAATGGTGCATGCTGATTGGATGAGCAGATTTGGAACAACAGGAACGAATCAAAGCTAAAGCCAAGAAGTATTTTATAAAACAACATTAACGACGGCAACATGATGGTGTCGTTTTAAGTGTGAAAGGGGGGCGTACCAGCTCAATTAACAATCATCTGCGATTAAAACACACAACCGGATATTTTGAACAAGGTGCCGCGGTGGGTAATGCTTCTTCTACAAGTGCAGTCCACAGAGAGCCGTGAAAATCACCCAGCTGATCGCAGAAATTAAAGACACAAGACCGATAAGGAAAGTGGATGCACCAGGCTTTAGGTCTCTGATAGAGTATGTTGATCTCACTCAGTCCCAAGCCGGTGGACAATGACGCAGCGGATTCAACAAACGTACGATCGAGCAGTACGTAATGGAGGCCGTTGAAAAAGACGAGCTGACCAGATACACAGAGGAGCCTGTTGAGGATCTCAGTGCGGATCCCTATGAATTAGGGGTGTTAACGATTAGTCGTTAATCGATTAACAATCTTTAATAATTTGGTCGATTAACATTTCAAACTACAAACACTACACATAAGAAGACGAAGCGAACCATGTGACCAACAACAGGGGGGGTCGGAGTTCACAGGCAGTGCTACAGTCCAGGAGGGCTGTGAGACACGATGCTAATGCTACTGGGCGACCACTAACGTTAACTTACTTCACCCGCACCAACGACATGGAAACAGAAGTGGACAACTTTCTGAAGGACATTCCACCATCGCTAAATATCAGTCCCACAGATTGGAGGAAAGTCCACGGAGGAAGATTCCCAAAGCTGGCAAAGTTAGCGCGAAGCTACTTCTGCTGCCTGGGACGTATAGGCCACACCGGAATGTGTATTTTCAGAAGCTGGTCTCACTGTAAACCGACTGCACACGACTCTGATCATGTAATTATGCTTGTATTGTTAAATAAAAATCAACAGGCTTAGATAGTTACTGCACTTATATCGATTGATTAACTTTGGCGACTATCGAACAAGGAAATTCCCTAGAATTTGCAACCCTAGTGTGTACACGTGTAATGTGTACACAAAAATGAAACTATCCGTTTAGGATGGATTGCACACTTTTTTAAAAAAGGTGATCAGGGAGAACCAATCATGTAGGCAGACTTGTAACATTACAAAACTACCCTTTTTAGTTTAGCCACAGTTTGATCCACTTTACGGCTTTACTGCCCAGACTTCCGCTGTCACTATAACAACTAACCCTTACATGCCCTTATGCGCCATTTCATGGTGTGCTAGTCAAATGACCACGGCAAACAGTGGGATGTCCATTCTATCCAATTCAAATTCGTACGTGGCAGCATCAAAATGTGCGGAACGGCAAAAGCTAAAGGCTGGAAGTATTTTACAAAACGACGACAGCAACTCGGTGGAACATGATGGTGTGCTTTAAGACTGAAAGGGGAAGTACCGGCTAAATGAACAATCATCTGCGGTGAAAACACGCGACCGCAGATTTGGAACAAGATGGTGCGGTGGGTAATGCTTCTTTTACTCCACAGAGAGCCGTGAAAAACACCCAGCTAATTGCGGAAAGGAAAGAGAAATGGAATGCGCCAGGCTTTAGGAGCATGTTGAGCTGTCTAAACCTATCAAGCACCCATAGATATTATGGTCATTTTGTGATAAGGGACAGTAAAAATTGAACTTATTGCTTTAACTGTATTATGAACTTTTGCTGTGTAAAAAGGCTGTAGCCTGTTCTAAGAGCACACTGATTAAATAGTTTTGCCATATGTCATTGTGAAAATATGTCCTCATGCCCTCAAAAGACTCCCTACATGTGTTTACTTATTTTCTGACATGTGTCCTTATTGACTTGTGATGTAGCCATATGCTTGGACATTGGAGATCTGTCTCTAATTTAACCCCAGACTACAACCGGCTAATTGTGACTGTGATTTTGTGTGTGTGTGTGTTTGTCTGTCTCTCTCTATCCCTGCAGGAGGTGAGCGAGCCCACCAAGGAGGAGAAGGCGGTGGCCAAGTACCTCCGTTTCAACTGCCCCACCAAGTCCACTAACATGATTGGCCTCCGAGTTGACTACTTCATTGGTCAGTGCTCAGCTCTCCCCTCACTTCCTGCCTCTTTTGTTGCATTGCAGCAATGGGTTTGCTGGGTTGTGTGGCAAAAGGCAAACTGTGGAGAGCAAAGACACTAACGCACATCCAGCCTAGGATTTAATTATTTGCACATTATTCATTTCCACTTCACCAATTACTGTAAAACAAATATACAGACTGATGTTTAACGAACATAGATACATTTTTGTCACATTAAATGGTGAAAAGGCAGCCAATGTTGTGTGGGATTAACAATATTCTTCGTAGGGCAAACAAAAAAAAGTTTCCCCAACAGTCTAATGACTTAATCCTCCTACACAATATTTACATTTGTCTTGTACTGTAGCACGGCGGAGTCCATTTGTCAACAGTTTTCGTAAATGCTGTTCAGTGTTTTCCTAGTAACTAATCAGCTTCAACATTTTGTGATGCAACATGGGCTATGAAGTGATTTAGCATTAATGGCAATTTTTCAGCAAATAAAAAGCTGATAATACGATTTACCAGGATAATCGCATGACAATTTGAATTGATAGCATACCTATTCTGTATGTTTTTGTACTTTGGGTTCCTACATTAGCCTCTAAGGCAGTGGACTGTCTGCTGGACTCCAAGTGGGCCAAGGCTAAGAAGGGAGAGGAGGCGCTCTTCACCACCAGGGAGTCTGTGGTGGATTACTGCAACAGGTTGGCTGCCTACCACCCTCTACTAGGCTTCAGACATTATAGATAGATAACCATTTGGCATATGAAGGGTTTTATTCCAAAGTGGGATATCTGAACATTTGACAGCAACTTTTGCTAAATGATTACTAGCGTGAAACTGAAATTAGCTGTGGAAGTGACTGATGTATTGGTTATTTTAAGAAATGTTCTTACAAAATCGTAACATTTTAGGGGACATTATCATCACAGAAATTATGCTCGTTAACAGACGTGTTGATTGTGTGTTGATTCGCAAGTTGATCACACTGCAAGAAAAGTCCGGCCACAAAGTAGACAGTCCAGTCACAGTTTGGAGGCTGATCCAAGGGGGCGGGGGCAACGTAAGCGAGACGCGACGCAGCACACTCATAAACAACAATGGAGTACGTCAGTGTTAGCTCTGTTGATGAAGCCATATCTTCTGTTATTTCAGAATTCAAGGGCATAAATGCATTTACAAAAGAAGAAATAACCACTGGAGGCATACAATTTTGTCGGAGGAGAATATTTTTGCTCTTCTTCCTGCCAGATTAGGCTAGCTCTGTTAGTGGTGAAGAAACAAAAGGCACCAATACTCATTGTTTTCCATTGGTTGTGCTCATTGTGACCAGATCCTTGAATGTGGAAAACTTGAGTATCACTGCAGTGCAGTTTGGCATTAATGATGACTGAGATCATCCATGGAAATTGCCAGATTTTTTTCAGTAGCCCGGAATCTTGGTTGCTGAATGATATACGGCGGAACATGCACTCACCTACATTGTATCAAGAAAATCAGATTTGAGATCGCTATGGATGAAGTTCGCGTCGCATACAGATGGTGAATATTGCTCTCATGTGCTAAGCTACATACAATTGTTTACCAGCTAACCTACGTCATATGACGTCTGATTGATTTGAGCATTTAAATCATGCAAGGCAGCAAAGCCCCCCCGAGTGAAATTGCTCTCAGAGAGAGGGAAGCCAAACCTTTCTCGCTGTGTGATCAACTCACAAGACTCGTCTGGATCGCTAGGCTTATTGCATTTTGGGATGACGTCCTTCACATTACATATGAGTCTGTACACGTAGAGGGAGTGTCCTGTTGACACTAATGATTTGAATTGAATCAATGTTTATACCCAGCATTAATAACCAGTTGTTCTCCTCCTCCCATTATAGACTCCTAAAGAAGCAGTTTTTCCACCGTGCCCTCAAAGTGATGAAGAAAAAGCCAGAGAAGGAGACCAAGAAAGAGAAGGAAAAGGAGAAAGAGAAGACCAAGAGCGACAGTAGCAAGGAGGAGGAGAAAAAGGGGAAGAAGGAGAAAGATAAGAAGAAAGAGTCTGAGGCTGGTGAAACCAAGAAAGAAAAGAGTGTATGTTATCACCAGTGGGAACACTTGCTGTGTGTTGACAAAGCTCTTTACTGTAGATTAGAGCTGTGCCAACACGATAGCGTTATCACGAGTTGAAGGCTTTTCTGTTTAGTGTGTCATGTCATGATATTGGCGTCAATACGGTGCTACATTGATGCTAAAACAGAGCAAACAGGGTTGACATCAGTAACAGAAAAACCCTGAAAACGGTCATTTCCCTGTAGAAATGAAAAATAAGAAATACTCAAAGGTGCAAATTTAGTGGATGATAATTAACCGGTAACCCGTTAAAATGGTGTATCATTTGCACAGCTATGACAATGGGATCAGTCCAAAACAGGGCCATCGCTGTTGCACAGTGTGTGGATAAACTCCCCAGATTGACTCTTATTGGATTACTGCATCTTTGTATATAGAGATTGGTTTTTCTGTGGTCAATCGCAGTTGCCGATTTCCCACAGCTGATCTGATTGGCCTCCTTACCTGAGAGTCAATGGATAGATATTGACATCACTACACAGGGTAAAGTGCATCACTTCAACAGGACACCTGGCTCTTGCACTGGTTGTTGCAGGGATCACACCTGTTACCTTTTTGTTCAACGTTAGGTCTCTTAACTACTAGGCCACACTACCACCCAAAACAAATAATTTTGATTTCAAATGAAATGTTGTTTTTATTTTAAATAATCCTTTTCACAGGATGACAGTCCTGGGAGTCCCAAGAAGAAGAAAGAGGTGAAGAAGAAGTTTAAACTGGAGTCCCATGAGGACCAGCTGTTCCTGGATGGAAACGAGGTGAGTAGGTCAACTCCTGGTATTAGTGCTTATAAATGTCATGATTACAAATATATATATGTAAACAAAAATGTGTCCCCTCTCTCCTCTGTAGGTGTACGTGTGGATTTACGATCCGGTCCATTTCAAAACTTTTGCCATGGGACTGATACTGGGTGAGTTAGTGGTTGAGAGGCTCAATGAAGGGTGTTCTACTAAACAATAACTGAAGGTTATTTGTTACCTAAAGCCTAGAAATGTATTTCATTCTTGTACTCATGCCAGCTGTGTGTGTGTATGTGTTTGTTGTTTTTCCAGTCATTGCAGTGATAGCAGCCACGCTGTTCCCACTGTGGCCAGCCGAAATGCGTGTAGGAGTGTACTATCTAAGTGTTGCAGCAGGCTGCTTCGTGGCCAGTATATTGCTACTAGCTGTCGGTAAGTACAAGTAGTCATTCAAAATGTTCTACTGGGCCCCCTAAAAATGTTTTCAATTAAAGACCTCTACTACCATTCAACAAAGGTGTTCATTTGTAGTCAGAATATATGTGAAACATGTTTCCTACTGTTTTAATGTCTTGAAACAAAAATTAACTTTTTAGCTCACCTGACTGGTAAACAAACAAAAAACGTAGCTGCCAAAAATATTTTGTACAGATCAAAATAATTAATATACATTATTTGTCTAAATGTGTCAGCCTACCTGTTTTCTATGCTATTTTGTGTATAGAAACTGTGAAACATTCAATAAGGAGACATGTTGACAAGGAGTAGATTGTTTTAATTTAATAAGTTGCTCACTCACTCATACAATGGATGTTTTTCATTTTGGTCTTCGTTTTCTCTGTTTGGTGGCCTTACACCTGCTATGTGTCGCTTATGGGAATAAGGTTAAGTTTCAGCTAATACCAGACTAGTTAACCATAGTTTGACATTACCGTTTTGTGTAGAGCAGCGTAACTGGCAACCAGTAGCCTTTTTGATACAGACCCATTGTTTTTACTTTGATTTGATTTGCTTGTGGTCAAGAGAGTGTACCATCGTCGGCAGGAACAACGTTTTAGAACAGGTATAGACCAAAGTCCATGTAATCGTTATGTTCTCAAAAAGTGACTGACCAGTGTGGTGGGTGACCTTTATTGATTTATCCGCCACGGACAAATTCTACTGGCATTTAGCGTCCAGAGGGTGTAAATTTTTGACCCTGTTGAAACGCCGAAAATACATTTTGGAAATTGCACAAAATGTCAAGAAAAGTATGGGGAAATGATTGATGCTCAGTCCTAATACATATATTACTACACATTTGATGTAGCTGCTGACCCACCGTCATTTCATACATGATGATATTTGTTGTTGTGAAAAATTATTTTCAGTTAGAGAGAGATATGGGCTTTTCGATATAGTTACATTGCCCACTATTGGCATACAACATATTGCGCACTGAACAAAATCTCCAAATCCACTGTAGAAATTGAGGTCTGGAAAAAGTGTTGAATGTTATAATGAAAAATATGTAGGAACCCTGTAACAAATGAAATCACCTGTACCAGTTAGAAATTGACCCAATTTGTCGTTACCTCTACCCTCAGCCCGCTGCATCCTCTTCCTGTTCATCTGGCTGGTAACGGGCGGGCGCCACCACTTCTGGTTCCTGCCCAACCTGACGGCCGACGTGGGCTTCATCGACTCGTTCAGGCCGCTCTACACTCACGACTACAAGGGCCCGCGGGCCAACTCCAAGAAGGGCTCGGACAAGACGGACGACAAGGCCGGGGACAGCACCACCTCCACCAAGGGCCAGAAATCGGACAGTGACGAGAAATCGGACAGTGAGAAGAAGGACGGCTATGAGGACGAGGAGGAGGAAGAGAGCAAAGAGGCGGGGCCGGAAGAGAGTAAAGAAGCAGAGGAGGAGATGGGAGAGGGAAGGGGGGCAGAGCGGCACTCGGACACAGACAGCGACCGCAGGGAGGAAGAGGGCTCACAACACAGCAACGGAAACGACTTTGAGATGATCACCCGAGAGGAGCTGGAGCAGCACACGGAGGAGGAGGAGGAGGAGGAAGAAGAGGAGGAGGAGGAGAAGAAGAGGAAAGAGGGGGGAGGGAGTGAGACTAAGCCCCAGACTGTTGCAACATAAACTCTTTCAACCTGATCTCTCTCTCTCTCTCTCTCCTTCTTTCCCTCCCTTCCTGCTCCTCCAGCCCCTCTGACCATGTCGAGGCCATGGAGAGGCTCCCATCTCCTGTCTGTTGAGATCTTCCACTTAACAGTACCGATAGACACAACGGTGAAAAGAAAACGGCTATGATAAATGGCACAAAAAAACAAAACAAAAAGTAAAAGAAGCCTTATGGTGGATCTGATTCCTCCCTTCCCCTGTTATTTATGTTATTAAGTAAAAATGAAAACTGCCACCAGACATGTTAGCCTGAGGAAGTTGTCACCAAACCCCCTCGGCTATTTCCTGCTTGACTGACACCCTCAAGTTTTCTTCTTTGTTTTTTACATTTTATTTGTTCTTTGCGCTTGGTTCTTGTAAGTTATCTCCCGTATGATGTCAATTCATTTTATTTATGTCCTCCGTCTTTGGTTTCCTTTTGGATGTTGTTTGTTTTATATGTAAGGTCAAATCCCAATCTCAGATACAGACGATGGAATAAAGCTATCTTGCTCTATTTGCTAGTTAGAGAGGTATTTTGTTCCCTTTCGCCCTCCCTGCATTTGGTTTCATTGCCCTCTTTGAGAGCTCCTTGCATGCATCACATCCTGTTGAATGCCAGTCAGTCTGATACGTTTCTCAGGCAGCACTTAAACTTAATGCAAACTGACCAACGCATCTACGTTGTCACAGAAAACTGAACCAAGCAGACGGACCAAACCCCGTAGTTTACCCGAAGGATCCTAAAATCCACGACAGTGTGGCTGGATAGAGCTTTTGAGGAGCAGTCGTATGAGAATCGCATGGCTCTTTGAGGTACTTGCTGTTTTCACTGAGAGGTTATGGGTTTTTTTTATGGCTGATGATGGTCATAGTGCAATTCTCTACACAGTCTAAAGTACTTTTTGTTCATGTTTAACACAGTAGGACTCTGAGCAACTGAGACACAGTTGACATGATTTCTTTTCATTAGAAAAAAGAAAAGCTGACTAAACCTGGAAGATATAAAGTTCACCTCTTAGCTTTCTATTTACAAACAGAACCAGATATAAAGTAAAGCAAACTCTAGTGCCAAACTCAACATACACTGTTGTTATGCATGCTGATTTCATATGGAGTGTGAGCAAGGGATTTTGGTACATTTGTTCATTCATTTTGTAACAGTAGTGTCAAATTCCAAACCGTGTTTAAAAAAAAAAGAAGCACAGGACAAGGTTGTTAGTATCTAGCTAAACAAAGATCTTTGTCCTCAATGGAACCGTTCAAGGGTGTACGCACTAGACTCGGAAGCCATTCCAAGCTAACAAGAATGTCCTATAGTCTAGCACAAGCTGCCGTGTGTGAAAACGGTGGGCCTGCTTATTGAGTCCAACTCCATAACTTTGCTTTGTTGCTTTGCCTTCACTGGGATTCCAGTCAGGCCCACTGACTAGAGTTGAGTTCCCAGTCAAAGACCAGCGACTCCGCATCCATTTGAAACCAGCGAGGCTGTGGTCCAGTTAGCGCGCTCGTGGGGGCCGTGGTCCAACGCTGTCCCTTCCTGCGCTCGCATTAACTTCTGGCTGGAATTGTTTTAGATGCTCTTTTTACTCATAGTGAGGATAATATTTAAGTATATAAATAGAAATGTATCATTTATATATGGATTCTATTGATATATCAAATATATACATACTTACAGTCACAAGAGGTATACTTTTTGTATGTGTTTTTGCAGATTATTTGTAATGCTTGTTTTCATTTTCGTTTTTATCTGATCAATTGGCAAACTGTCAGGAGTGTATTCATTATTGGGACGTAACATCTGGGATTATAAAACTGGGAATATATTGGATGATTTCAACAGGTTATTAGATTTTTAACATTTTACGCCATGATGTTTAGTGTGTGGGGAAAACAATGTAACTAGTTAGTTTGTCATGTATTCAGCACTGCCACATGCGTGTTTCTACGAATGAGCAATCATTAACTTGAGGTTGGGAAACAAGTGGCTTGCATAACACTGACAATGATCTGCGGTTTACAGTAACGTTTGTTTCAGAGAGCAGGAATTAACTTAGGATTGTTTGATATATTCCACACAGCTTACTGTACAAAATTGTCCTTTTATTTAGTCACCTGACTGCCTACCTGTATTTCCCTCTGGAAAGAGCTTGCTATTCTTAGTAATATTCTAGACGTCTAGCCTCGTTTATCGTCTCGTTTCCTAAAGTCCTGTGATCCCACTGAGGTTTATAGCTTTTGGACTTTCCGATTCGCACACCGTATTCTCACTGTTTTGTTTTCTTCCAACAGGCAAAGTGCATCTCTGTGTCCTGTTGTGTGTTTTGTGTTCTGGAGAGAGTTGCCAGTGTGCCAGTTGCTGTACTCTGAATGTTGGCATAACTATTTCATGAAAAATCTCCCAATTGTTCTTGAGTGTTGCACAGTATCAGTCTGTTGTATATTGTAGTAGTACTCTGTGCTGCTGCTTATTATCGCACATTTCTGGGTGGGGGGGGGAGTTCAATTGTCAACATCCTTCATGTTTTATCTCTGGTTCGATCGCCCAAGTTGTCCCATGTTTGGATCAGTATCATTCTGAACTGTCTCATGCAATATTGTAATATAATTTAATAACTTGGATGTCTGGAAATATATCTCTTATCATTGCAATAAAAATATAGAAAGCATTGGAGTCTTCTGATATTTGTCCAGCAGTAAGATCTTTTCTTTGGGCGCAACTCTTGGTTGGACAAAACACCATGGAGAATAATAGATGCTTCACCCAACCTAAAGTGGAAGACAGCCCCCTAGTGGTAGAGTAGGAAAAAGCACCACCGCTGTTTTTGTCCTGCCACATCCCAATCTGCTCCCATTGAGCATTGCGGACAGTCGTCTGTAGTTACGTGTACTGACCGCATAATGGATTCACTGACTGACGGACTACAAGGAAACTGTTCACGCTTTATTTTTTCACAACTCCCTTCTCACCAAATGACATGAAACAATGTAGGTACATGACAAACATGACAGCAGCCTGTGGGAAATCCACTCCGTTCTATTTATTGGGGTGGAGTTCTGAAATATACAATTGTTTCTTAATATAGGTTAAGCACAATATTATTGAAAATGTCCTGTGGACTGCTGAAGCACTTAAGGACAATATGTTTATAGTGGTATTATATGTGGTTGTTCTCCATGGAGAAAAATCACACACAGACTCAGTAACATACAAATAAAGCTTTAGTGAGTTGCCTTTATGAGGCTTTGAAGCCTCCATGTTGAGCATATATAAATAAAGCTTGAATACATTTGAAACTAGAATCTACAAATGTGCATTTTAAAATGTGAAGTTAAGGGAGAAACGGGCCTTTTGCTTTATTTCTGCTCAATCACTGTAATTCTACCACTATTGCCAGAGACCTCATGCCAGTTACACCTACAGTGTCAGATAGATGAAGTGGTGCAGTGGTACGACTACAGCGTCATGAAGCGTTTTGGCCGTTCCTCATTCTTCACATCAAATAATTAGGAAGCCATCCCAGTCTGAGAAACACGCTTCTTCCTGGCTGTAACCTACTCTGGTAGAAGTATGTATTGAAAAGCTTGGAATGCGAGATGCTCAGTCAAATGGATGACTCAATGTATATAATATACATGCTCATTGTATATGCTAGTTTTCATAGACCCAATTACCTGTCCTCGTTCGATCCTCACAACGGTCAACATCCACGTGTCCTGTAAGTATCTTTGAGAACGACACGGAACCGAACCTCTACCCTCACTCGTTCCCTGTAAGTTGGTGTGGATAAGGGGATCGGCTGAATGCCTTAAACGCAGGTGTGAAAATGTGCGTGGGCGTCCTGCGTTTCAGTTCTCCGTGTCCGAGGAGTCGGAGACGTCTTCCAGTCGGGCCTGCCTCTTGCGCACGTTCCAGTGCAAACACTGGGCCAGGCTCTCGAACCAGTCGTACACCAGGTCGTGGCAACAAATAGACGGCAATGGGTAGCAGGACGTGGTGATCTTGATACTGTGGGGAAGGAGAGAGCGGTTCTAGTAGGTGAGGAAATACAACCTGTATGATGAAACTTACATGGTACTTGTAAGGCACACATCAACGCCAACCAATGATGACAGTTAATGATCTTTACCAGTCTCCATGCTGGATCTCCTGCCTCTTCCTGCCGTCGAACGACACCCAGGCAGTGTTCCTGGCATCAGGGGACAAGGTGATCTGTTTGGGGGACAGGAAGGGGATGGACTGTCAATTTCCAGTAGCAGGGTATCACAAGTCGCAGGAGTTATACACATTTTAAAAAGCTATAAATGCGGAGCGAGGTGGTGCAGATCACCATGGTGTCAGACTGGTTACAATCAAATCAAGTCTTAGTTGTACAAATTGAGTGTTTATTTGCCAATATGCAACGCAAATGCATTATTTCATAGTTCAATCAAATGTCAGTACAACCGCCTCGTCTTCATTCTTACCATGAGCTCCACCCCAGCGGGGACCACTATGGGCCTGAAGGAGAGCGAGTGTGGGCAGATGGGGGTGACCATGATGGCCGGTACGTTGGGGTGAATCATGGAGGCTCCTGCTGCGGCTGCATACGCTGTGCTGCCTGTAGGGGTGGACACAATCACACCTAGAGGGGGGGAGACAGGAAAGAAGAGCGAGGTAAAGGAAGGCACTCTGAGACAAAGATGAAGGCAAAAGAGGAGGATAAATTAGAAGGAGGAGGGGAATAGGGAGGAATGGTAAGGAAACCAGGAAGCAAGACGGAGAGAGAATCAGGAGGTGGTGAGGTTTTTAATTTGGTGCGCTCTATTATGCTTTTATTTATTCCTTTAACCTCATTGCCTCATTTGAATATCGTTCTCCATGTCCATGTAAGGTGCGTTGTTGTTTTTTTAGATCAATTTAACCAGATTTAAATTTCAGTTTGAGAAGAAACAGAAAAAAAGCAACAGGACAAGGCAAAAGACAAACTGGATCCACTCGCCTCTATGGCTGACCCTGCCCTTACCGTCTCCCTGAACTGAGGTGATGAGTCGTCCGTCCAGGTACAAGTCCACGTTGGACAGGTAGGAGGAGGGGCCTCGGTCCACCACCACCTCATTCAACACCTGCACACACAGGGACCGTATTGTATAACGTGGAATAATTAGATTCCGTACCATATTCACTCGGGATACACAGATATATCGGCAGACTATCGGTATCGGCCGATATCAGCTTTAAAAAGCAATATCGTATCAGTATTATTTTTACTGCGATATTTGGCAGATTGTGGAACTGCTATTTTTGTGACCTTTTTCTCTAGGAGTCTGTCACTTAATACACTTAAAACAGGCAAATTAGCAACAGAATAAAACTAACAGAAAATCACTTGATTATCTTAAGATAAGCTTGTCTGAACCTGCATTTGTACTAAGATTCTTAGGAAACTGCATATCGTATCGGCCTACAGTATATGGGTGGGAAAATACTGGATTATCGGTATCGGCCAGAAAAAAACACATCGGTGCATCTGTAATATTCACTTCGTAAGTATCAGTACAACTTGACAGTCTCTTGAGCGAGGAATTCCTTCCCACAGCCATTACAGCTAACCAGCCAACTCCAGACAGACAGTAATACAATACATTCAATCAATACAATCAATAGAAACCACCAATCCGCCAAAACCAAGACACAGGATTACAGGGCATTACAACACTGATGGGAAAACTACAAGCACTTCACACTTCAGTCCCGTCACAACGCTGACGAACACTGCAACACTGAGCAGTAAGTGTCGTTCAGATGTGTGCCGTCTACCAAACGTACTGACGTCAATTCAGCGCAGTGCAAACATCCTGCAGGATACAGCAGACATGATGTTATACGAGGTCAAACTCAGCGTCTGAGACTAAAACAATCCATCACTGTCTTCTATCGATGAGAGGAAAACCCCTTGAGAAACGTGAAAGAGGAGAGAGCTGCACTGAAAATGATTAAATGCAGCAGTGTGTGTGTGTGTGTGTGTGTGTGTCTGTCTGGGCCTCTGTCTGTGTTTGTATGACTGTAGCACTGTGGCATGTTATTTAGTTACAGAGTGTGTCAGACTGAAAGCGTCAGAGCTCATTAGAGACCCAGACGGCATCGGTCGCATTGACGCCATGGTCTCCATGGCAACTGGCTCAACAGAACCCCACAACATCCGACTTTCTCTCCCATTTTTCGAGCAGCAGCTTTATTATGACTGTCGCCATAGCAACCCAGCTGAAGCTCACTCACTCGCTCACATGCGTGTATCACACACACACACACAGGCTTGGTCAAGCATAGGAAATGTCTAAGTGAATGGCCAAGGCACATACAGAGCGGGCCAGCTTACATCGTCTTTATGGGGCTCAGCAGGCAGACTCATAAATGACTTCATTTTGAGGAGCTGTGGTCAGGAATAAATAATAATAATAAGCAGAAATGGCCATCTGCACCTTCCACGTACTTTGTATCATTTTAAACTCAAGCAGCACTCTTGCCATTCCTACCACTATCCAAAGCATCAGCAAAGGACCGCTGTAACTACACTTTGCCTGAGACAACAAAGAGTACGACTGTTAACTCAAGGACGTCCCGGAATTTAAAAAGACTGACGAACAGCAAAACAGACCAGCAGCTCATTGGCTTGCTGAACACCTGGCCAACACCCGGCTCCACACTGCGCGCCTCGCCTGTTTGACCCTCCTCAACGCAACACAACTCATTCTCATGTCTCTTTGTCCTCACCTGTAGCTGCAGGGTGACCTTGCCGACATCACTGTTCATGTGTCCGTGAGGAAGCAGTCCGTTGACTTCCTGCTGCTGCTGGCTTGTCCTGTGAAGCATGTCCTTCACCACCTTCACCTTCAGACGACTACGCAGCGTGATGGCCGCATTGCCTGAAAACCCACGTATGTACATACACATACAAACATAAGCCCACACACATGGCATTCACAGACACTATGTTTACTTCGGTGTTTATTCACATGGCAAACACAAAAATGTGGTAAGTAATTTAGCCAATCTGTAAATAGAGATGTTCCAAAACTAGGAGAACTAAAGCTTAATTTACACTTAGTCGCTCTACACTCTCGACAGTTGTCTCTCGACAGAAATGACTGAAAACCGTGTCGCTGGGCATTATTTTCGCTGCCGCGTACCTCTAGAATTTTGTAATGTCGTGGATTCGAGGACTGTGTGATTGGATAGTTGGTTGACATGGTAATGCTCACCACTTCCTTGCTTCCTTGAAAACACAAACAATCCAGGACAAACATGGAGGAATAGAGGAACGGCTGGCAGAAGTGAGAAAATATCGTCACTTCAAAAGAAGGAAGGTTCAAAATCTATTCTTCCTCGATCAGATCAGCCATTTCATCGGGCACTGCCATGTTTCTAGAGGGTGTGAACAAAGCCGACAGTGTCTCGTTACCATGGAGATGACAGAACCCATCGCGTACATCTTCGCCACGGTATAAATACGGGACGCGGTGCGACCGCTAAGGATGTAATGAGTTTGAGGGTTACAATGTGTAATCTTTTGTTTCCATTCCCATACAAACAACCACAGGAGTAACAACATTATTTCATATAAACCTGCACTCTACCTTCAAATACTTTAGCCACTTCGGTTTTGTATGATTCAAACTTGAAGGGTGTCAGGAAACCCAGAGACCCGAGGTGGAACGCCATAACTGGAGGAACGCTGCCCTTCAGAAGAGAGGGGGAAAACACCCGGCCTTACATATTGTCCCCGCTCACCCCAGTCACTCCCTATCTCCCGTCATAACCTGAAAACTCATCTCTTTGCAGAACAAATATTGTACAAAATATTGAGACAACCTTTGTAAATCAACCATTCATGACAAGACATTTGTAGCATTTGCTTATTATGAGCAATTTAAGAATAAATAGAATGTCCAGGATATTTACACCCAGGACGTATTAAACAATGTGTAGTAAAAAAAACAACTACAAAAAAGATTGATTTCTGAATTTATCTGAAAGCAATTAGACAAAAATATTTTACATGGTTTATTTCGTGATTGTTCAAACGATTATCAAGTACTGTTCAGCAAATCATCTGGGTCTCATTCTGAAAAAGGGGAAATTATTGAAGTTACTAACTTGAAAAAACAAAATGAGGGTCCTTGTAATATCCCAGACCCACAATTGATTTTTTTTGCCTTAGGACATTTAAAGGGTCACATTAAACTCAGAAAAGTCATATTAAAGCAGGAAAATAGATGAAAGCAGGAAAGCTAACTGAGTGATGGCAACTTCTAAAAACTCAAGAGATCTCTGTCAAATGAATTATATTTAAAAAATCTAATAAAATCCATGTATATCATGGATTTGTAACGATCTCGGGTAAAGTCGGTATGAATGCTCAAATCTATTAGTCCACAAAGAAGTTAGAAATTTGTGTAATATTTACTACTATAAATTGTGTGATGGAAAAAAGCTCGAGATCTGAGATCAACAGTTTGACTGTAGTGATCAACCTATCAGAGAAAATGGCTACTTCGCTAAATCAAACCTTCGCTGCGATTACCTGGAAGAGAGACGAGGCGTAGAGCAGAGTTCCATCTCCTCCCAGACAGATGATCAGGTCTATGCAGTCTGAGATATCATCATAACCTGTAGTCAAATAAGACAATTCGTATTATTATTACCTGTTATTATATATATATATTTATTGCCTTCCCCATTTCTGTCATTCTTCTGCCAATTGCTGCTGTAACACCTGAATTTCCCCTAGGGGATCGATAAAGTGCAATCTAATCTAATCTAATCTAATCTAATCAACTATCTATATAAGTACTAGCAAGAAAGCAGAAGTAAAGCTCCCTGGTATTCTCACATTTGAAAACAAGCTCAAACTGGAGGGAAAATAGGGTTATCATTACTGGCCAATGTGAACTGCAAAAGAAAACAAAAGCCCATAATAACGCCACTTCCATCAGTCTGATCTGAATTGAATCTTGGTGGCTTCGATAGCATTTATTCACAATGTACTTTCCAGCACATACTATGGCATGTTGTCAAGACGTCAAAATACACATTTGAGCATCTTTGTAGCGTGAAAAGGGGACATGTAGCAGCCTTACCCTCTCTGAAGGTGCAGAGTTGATTCCGAATGGAGCAAAAGGCCTTGTCCTTTGACAGGGTGACGTCTTCTACTACCCTGCGTTCCACATACACCATCATCTGCTTCTCCTGGCACACAAAGACATGCCTTAGCAACAATAGCCAAAACACACATATACATATTTTATTCAAGTTCTGTGTGTAGCTTAGTATCAAGGTTTGTGTATGAAGTACAAAAATATGCACAGGGTTAGCTCCATAGATTTGACAGTGTTGTTACACAACGCACAACTACACACGTGGCCCAAGTGGTGTCAAAACCACATACTGAAGAAGCGACCTGAGGCTGTAACTTTCACCTACATGTCTGAACTGTTTTCTGAGAGAACTTCAGTAGTAGATCTCATTTTACACAAAAGAGTCATTGTAAATTCTGTTCAGTCGCTATTTCTATATATATGTTAGCGGACAAAAGGCAAAATTGTAATTGACCAGTTTAAGAATAATTGAAACAACTTGGAAAGGGTGCCTCATTAATTGGAACTTGCAAGAGATTTCATTTATGATGTGCATGAGGTGTTTGCTGATGCACAAATCATGTTGCACAGAGAAAGACCACCCCCTAACTTTACACACATTCACTTTACAAACCATACAAATACTTTGAAATATACTTGATCAAATCGAGAGCAGTGTAATGTACAGTACCTCCACTAGAAACGTGCAGAGCTCTTTGAAGGGCTCCACCAGGCTCTCATCTCGGATTTTCCTGATGACAAGCACGTTGACCGGAGGTTTGTTCCAGGTGAGCCGCTGGCTGGCCGGGTCCTGGATGTGCCTGGGATGTGGACAAAGGACATATCCACACATCATTACTGCCGGTCAACAGCCTGTCACACCAAGCTCTTGAAAGTCTCCAATATAAAGTCAAATGTTACCATGTCTGTTGAATAAACTGAAGATAATTCTAACTTTAGTAACAGTAATTAATGAACTGTTATGACACATGTGGGCAATGCTTGTACGAACAAGGTCCACACTCCAAACATAGTTGAATAAGAGCCCAACTACTCTGTCTCTCTCACTTTCTCCCCTTTACCTTTTGACTCTCTCTTCCTTTGAGTGGCGGATGACAGGCATTGCCAAATAATCTCAGCTGTGTGTGTTTTCGGATCAGGTCCAAGGCTACTCTGATACACTCTGTGACAATCTGAATCTGTAGTGTCTTCCGTGAACCGTCCCATTTCATTCAACATCCAATCACAGCTCGTCCTTAGCATTCTGATATTATCTTATCTTACAGAGCCAAGTTACACAAGCGTCTGTGTCAATGTCCAAACAGAACGGAGCATACAGTATGGTCCCATTCAGCGTACACACCAAGTTAGACTCATTCCACACCCACATGCTTACATGACTGAAGTTGGGTTTGGAAGAATACAGGCTTTGGGTCCAAAGTGAGTGGCTGGATACGGCCCATGTAGAAAGTGGGCTCTCCTGGGGAAAAAGAGGAAGACAAGTCAAGACAATAACACTCAGGCACCACCTCATGTCCAGTGGCACAGCTGACCAGCTG
>OMOT01062055.1:0-13634 GCA_900312575.1 Acanthochaenus luetkenii | reverse complement strand
TCGGTTGTGATGCATCTGCCCCCGTCAACAACATGGCTGGATGCTTTTGAGGTGATACATTAACGGACTAGTGCAGGTGTTGTATTTTAAAACAACATCACAATGATGGCAATGCGCTTTGTTCTCCTTCGATGTGAAATGTTCCCACACGACGCTCCTTTTCGCACGCTTCATGGTCGACTGAGTCTTCTTCCATGTAAAGTGAATTAACATCTTCAGTCTTCTTCTCTGTAAACAATGTTTCCCAATGCAGTGCGCGTGCCCTCTTGTGTTTAACTTAATGATTGCATTTCACCAGTCTTCTTATGTGTAGTGCGCGCGCCCTCTTGTGTTTAACTTAATGATTGCATTTCACCTTTTTGACACAATTCATGAGATCTCAAATAGTTCAATTTGATCGTTACGTTTAAAATGTTAATCGACCCAATTATTAATGGTTGTTAATCGATTAACGACTAATCGTTAACACCCCTAATTTAGACCAATACGTGCAATAACAAGCACGGTGATTCGGTCTCTGATCTTCTTCCTCATGCAAATAGTAAAATCAACACAACTTATTTAAAAAAAAAACCCTGCTGAGTCGGGTTTTGTTATTTTATACTTTGGCAGAATCTGCTTTGTTCTCATTTGTTTGTGTGCTACAAGTGAGACTTTGAGACCTGTTTCTCTGTGCAATGTAAGTCTATGGGGAGAGAAATAAACCCTATTTTGGATTATCAAGTTTTCATCAACGGAGCAACTATTGAAGATATCTCCAATATTTGGAGTTACATCGTGACACAACCCAAACCGTCTACCAAACTGTAATGGTGCTTTAATGTGAGGGAGAAAGATATATACTGGGACCCAGTCAGAAGCCATAGGCAAAGAAAACAGGGTTTACAAAGTAGTTTACATCTTTGGGGTTACATTTTACTTTAACCGGTCAGAAGAAACAGGTTGGTCATCAGTTGAATATGCATGGAATTTTTTTATGATGCACTTAGCTAAGGCGCAAAACGTAAGGATCAGAATCAGAATCAGAATCAGAATTGTTTTATTCGCCAAGTAGTTTTCACGTACAAGGAATTTGCTGTGGTTGTTGGTGCATACAGACAACATAAGAACAATATTAATAAGAACTCAAAAAGTAAGTAGTGCAAAAAACAAGTAAGTAGTGCAAAAAAAACAAGGACAATATGTGCAATATATCTGAAAGGGCTGAACAGCTGTGTAATAGCCCAAATAAATTCCATTATAAAGGATCTTCCTTGACTCTCCCTGACTCTCACTAATATCCAACTTAACAGGACTGTGGTGCCGACTGTGCCAAGTTCCAGAAGAGTGAACTGGAGTACAAATTCAACAAGCGAGCCTTGGAGCGGCCCTACACCTCCAAACACTCCTGGGGGAAAACCTACGGCGAACACAAGCGCCATCTAGAGTTCAGCCATGAGCAGTACAGAGAGCTGCAGAAATATGCAGAGGAGGTCGGGATCTTCTTCACCGCCTCAGGGATGGACGAGGTAAGGATTTTTTTAATGGCACTTTATTCAATAGCGAACGGCAGAGAACTTTAAACTTGTTTTTTGCCTTCCTCAGATGGCAGTGGAGTTCCTCCATGAGCTCAATGTACCTTTCTTCAAAGTTGGCTCTGGGGACACCAACAACTTCCCCTATCTGGAGAAAACAGCCAAGAAAGGTGAGACTATACTGTCATATCAGGGGAAAATGGCTAAAGTATGAGACTGAATCAACATGTGTATGTGTTTATTACAATAAAATGGTGTTGGAGCAGTGTTCAGACTGTCCCTTCTGCTTCTGTATATTCTGTTTTTAGCCTTGCACCTTCAATAAACGGATGTGTTCTACTCATAGTATTCTCAGGATGCTAATAAGCATCGACATATACTGACAGTCGTGGAAAACTTGGAAAAGTCATGCAATTTGTTGGCAAGTAGTTTTTTCCTGGCCTTTAAAAGTCATGGAAAATAACACGTCCTCTCAAAATGTTTTGGAAATTTAATGGGAATTTGTTGAAGTTTAGGCTGCTGGTAGATGTACTAGGGAACTATGTAAGCTAAGTCCCATATAATAATTGGACAACTGGGAGCATAGAAAGGTGTGCTATATTTAATTGAATAGTCATGTTGTCAGGAGAACCAATGGGCTGCACTCAAAAGAACAACATTCAGGATTATTTAAAAAAACGTTTTTTTACATTTAAACACATTTTCAATGCAGAAAAGATATGTTTCGGCCCTCTGGGAAAATTGGTAATAACAGCATTTTAAAAGTAATGTTGTTCTTTGAGTGCAGACTATTTGTTCCCCTGACAACGATGTTTCATGCACCAGCATAGTTTTTGTACTATAAAAATTGGGAGAGCAGTGTTGTTTTTTGTTGTTGTTTTTAGAATAGTCATGGAAATCTCATGCAATTTCACTAGGAGCAAGGTGTTTGTAAAAGAATACTAGGGGCTGACAATAAGCAAAGCGATTTTACACCTTGCAAGCGCTCATTCCCGTTATACCTTCAATTGACTATTCGAGTGGAAGTGCAAAACAGTACTTGCACCAGTCATATATGGATGAGCTGACAAGCCACAAGCCTTTGGTCTGGTCCAGTCTGCTCTGTCTGTCACTGAATTACAGGAAGTTCCAAAGAGTGGTAGCATCTTGTTGCATCTTGTTAGCCATAATGTGTATCAGACCGTAGCCCTCTGCCTGTGTCAGGCCGTCCCATGGTGGTGTCCAGTGGGATGCAGTCCATGGAGACGATGCGTCGGGTCTACCAGACGGTGAAGCAGCACAACCAAAACTTCACCATCCTGCAGTGTACCAGCGCCTACCCTCTGGAAGCTGAGGATGTCAACCTCAGAGTTATCACGGTGAGATGACGAGAATAGTAATGGAACAGAATTCAGTGCCGGTGCCACACCACGGCTTCATAGCTTATTGTTTTAAAAGCAGAGATACCTTCCTTTTTTAAATGTGTTTGTAAGTCATATCACTTTACTTATTACAAGATATTGCTTATTTAAAGGAAATTCTTAAAACAAGTTTAAATCATATTGATTTAAGGGATATTAAATATAGATATGTTTACAGTGTAATAGATTTCAAGGGTCTGTACAAGACTCATTGGAGTTGGCATTTTTCTTTTCAGTATAAGAAGTACTTTTCTGTATTTCAACTTTTTTGAGAACTTTTTCTAGATGATATGTCAGGATGACCATATTATAAAAACTTTCTACAGTTTAAGTCCCCATAGTATAACACTTATCACACACGTATAATACTCTTCAATTACAGGAATACCAGAAGGAGTTCCCCGATATTCCAATCGGCTATTCCGGCCATGAGTCCGGGATCAGTATTTCAGTGGCGGCCGTAGCTCTGGGGGCAAAGGTCATCGAGCGTCACGTGACCTTAGACAAGACGTGGAAGGGAAGTGACCACGCAGCATCCCTGGAGCGCTCGGAGCTGGCAGAGCTGGTCCGATGCATCCGACTGGTGGAGACGGCGCTGGGGAACGGCCTCAAGCAGATGTTACTTTGCGAGAAGCCATGCCACGATAAGGTGAGGCACTGGTGGAAGACATGTCAACAGCTTTTCCTTGAGAAAACATCAAAATACACCAACGGTATGGGAGAATACAAGTTAAATTAACATTTTAATAATCGTTCTTGGAGTGGCATTTTCACTGTTTAGCAAGTATACCTCTATAGGAGTTCAAGAAGGTGTCTAAATATGCACTCTAGTAAAGTACAAGGAGTTAAGTGAAGTCCTCTATTTAACACTCCTCAAGTGAGGGGTGTCCTGGTGGCTCGGTGGTCTGAGGCGCGTACCATGTAAACGTGATGTCCTGGATTCGGATCCGGCCCGGGACCTTTGTCGCATATCATACCCCCTCCTCTCTTCCAATCTCCCCACTTTGGTCTAATTTAAATTTTTATGTAGTTTATTTAAGAAGGGGCAGCGCAGTATTAATCAACAACAAATGTAAATATGCCAAATTTAGCCAAGCATAACTAATTTTCATCTGTAGTCACTGGCCCAGATGTTATAAAAAATTAAAGGCGTAAATGCAAACAAATCTAAAATAGACACTCCTCAGTTGACAGCTGATGGACCCTTGTGAGAGAGGCCATGCCATGATAAGGTGAGACTGTGGTAGAATATGTACACAAATCCTTTACTGAAGAAAGCAGCAAAACTCCTTAATAATATTGTGGTTAAAGTACTTAGTCAAACATTTTTTGGGCAAGCAGTATTATTAGCCGGCACACCTCCACAGGAGTTCAAAAGCAGTCAACCTCCAGTATAGGGGTGTTAACGATTAGTCGTTGATCGATTAACAACCGTTAATAATTTGGTCGATGAACATTTCAAACGTAACGATCAAATTGAACTATTTGAGGTCTCATCTTAATTGTGTCAACCGGAGCTGTTGGTGAAATGCAATCATTAAGTTAAACACAAGTTCCTATCGTAACGTGTATTTTCAGCAGCTAAACTCACTGTAAACCGACTGCACACGACTCACCCTGATCATGTAAATATGCTTGTATTCTTAAATAAAAATCAACAGGCTTGGATAGTTACTGCACTTATGTGGTTTAAGTTAGAAACTGAGGCCTGAGCTGTCGTAGTTTGTCGCAGCTTTCTCATTTCAAGAGGGAATTTATTATAGCTTTGTTTTCAAAAACGTTATCTTTATTTATCTATTTCGTAATCATTTAGCAAATGTAAGTTTCTAATTAAGGCTCATCTTATTTTTTGTAACGTTATATGTCATAGACGTATCACTGTTAGTCACTGATTCACCTCGGAAGAGTGAGTGAAATTTCCAGAGCCTTATTAAAACATCATACTTACACAAAACAGCGTTCATAATTATGTTTGTGTTATGCCATGAAACAGGCGTATTTATCTAATGCTTCAATAAAGCTTCGATTGAGAAATAAAAATATGCATTTTGTATTTTTTAATAAGTATATTCATAAGTAATTTTTTTCTGTATCGTTATCGATTGATCGTTCATTAACTTTGGCGACTATCGATCAAGGAAATTCCCTAGAATTTGCAACCCTACTCCAGTGCAGATGCCCTGGTGATCTTCGGTTACAACTATAATTCTGACTTTCTAAGCTGTCAATAGCTACATTTGCTTCTAGTATAATTGCTTATTTCGTTATTACTTTTTAAAAAGTAGGACCTCATAACACAGAATGAAATAATACCATATTAGTCTACGTTTTTTAGTGTTAATGATAATATTATTTGTTGACAAGAATTTCAAGGCTGTGTGTACACTAAAAAGCTGCAATTTTCACAAGTGAAATGTCACTTTAAGTAAGAACAGAATGTCGGCCTGTGAGAAGCCATATCATGATGAGGTGTAGACACAGGATGGATGGACATCAAGGCAAAACTGACTCTTTGGTTGCAATTTGTGACTGAGATGTCACTTTTAAAGGGGCACTAGCTAATCTATAAACTCTGTTGACGACCGTGCAACAACATTGATAGAACTGTTCTCCTCCCACAGTCTGGTACAACATCCCCCATGCAACATAAACATCTAGTAAAGAGATAATACATCACCATGCTAAATACTGTAATAATGATACTGCTTTGTCATTTGCTGTCTTTGCTTGAGAACAAGGCTTTTTAGCCTTCGCAGCTGAAATGTGTTGTGACACTATTTGGTTGCTCATAGCACTGTCCTCCATCTTTAAGCAGTTGAAAATGCACATGGCAATGTATTTAAATCCCAATGGGTTTTGTTCCAAAACGGAGTACGGGCCAGACAGTGAGTTTTTAAAGCCAGAAGTCTCAGCGCCTGATCAAGTAATGGTTGAGTCATTGGTATTGATCAACAACCCTAACAACCCCCACAGATATATTATGGCCGTTTTGTGCTATGGGGCAGTATAAATATTACTTCTTCCCCTTTATGTATTTAAGGAAGTAAACTTCTAAACTTCTCTGTGTCCCTCCCTCCCCCTTATTCTCCAGCTGGGTAAGTCAGTGGTGGCCAAGGTGCAGATCCCCAAAGGAACTGTCCTGACTCTGGAGATGCTGACGGTGAAGGTGGCCGAGCCCATGGGCATCCCGCCAGAGGAGATCTTCCAGCTGGTCGGTAAGGCCATGACGGAGGACGTGGAGGAGGACGAGAGCGTCGTGCCAGAGATGGTGGACAGCTATGGCAAGAAGGCTAAATGCTGAGGATGGGAGAGTGTTGGCCATATAATTGGAAAAAAAAGACGAGATGAAATTCGAATGATTCCCATGGGGAAAATTGGGAAGGAGATCAAGGTGACACGTGCAGTTTCAAACCAATGCACATTTAATTCTACAAAAGCCGTCTGAAAGGAATACACTGACCTTTTTAGCAAACAAGCTCTTTGATAAACCTGTTGTGTCATGAAACTTGGTGATAGTGTCAGCTTTTTGACATGGTGCAAAAGCCAGTTCTTACTGTCAACTAGACATACACAGTGTTATATAAATAAAATATATATTGAACTCACAGAGGTGAAGCTGCCACTAGTCATCACGCAACACTAAGATCATAGAGCTTATTTTTCAAATAGTCTGTGTATTTGTCTTCTCTTACCAGTAAAATGGCCTGTCAAGATTGTCAAGTTTCGTGGTATCAGTCAGGCCTTGTATTTGTACAGCTCCTTTGGTAAAACACACACAGTATACATATATAAAGCCTCTCAAAATAAGAGTACTGCTCTAGGACGAGTGGTCAGGTCACGTCACCATACGAACTTTCATTTTGACTTCAGCGTCGGCCTGGGGTCAGATGGTCTGCGTGTTGTCAGATGCTTTATACACACGGCCCTGCTCTAGGACCTTCGCTCATGTCACGTGATTCTACAAGCTGGTCTCAAGAGTTTTAATACAGAATTCAAATGGATAGAAAGTAGACTTCCTGGTGTACCATCTACTTCTGCACCTATGAAAGCTGCCATGCATGGAGAAACCTGATATACATTGCAGTGCCTATTATGTGTATTCTAATTGTTAGTGTTAACCAGGACCTGCGATCATTAAGTGTCTGAGAACCGGATTGCTTACCAGTATGCCTTTAAAGCATCATTAAAGTTTGGTAGATATTTTCTTGATCCCCTCGCTGTACTGAATACGTAAACCGTCTCTCAACTCATGTTAGCGAAGGAGCGTGTTAATAACAAACGCAGTGATTTGGCCTCGGAAGCTACCTACCGGATCTTCTTCCTAATTCAAATAGTAAAATCAACACAAAGTTGACATTTTTATTTAAAAAAAAGAAGCTGAACCGGGTTTTGTTATTTTATACATTGGCAGAATCCGCTTTGTTCTTGTTCATTTGTTTGCTAAAAGTGTGACTTCAAGACCTGTTTCTCCGTACCATGTATGTGTATGGGGAGAGAAATCAACATGCTTTTGGATTCCCAATTTATAATCTATGTAGCAACTATTGAAGATATCTCGCCAATTTTTGGAGTTACATCATGGCAAAGTAACTACACAACCCAAACCTCTACCAAACTAATGATGCTTCAAGTCACAGTAATGCGTGTTTCTCATATGACATGGCTTATGAGCTTAGTTCAGCTCTCATATTCAGGGAAGGAGAGTTTAGCAACCCATGTTGATAACCACAATTTGATTGGAAGCTAATGAAAATTGTCTAAATAAGGAAATCTAGTTGACTCCCTGCTGAGAGAGGCTATATGAATGCAGTGCCTGCTGTCCACAACTCATTTATGTTGTTCCCCAAAATGGTTATTGGGATTCCTTTTTAACCTTGTTGCCAGCAGAGATGATTAGTCTATTAAGTTATAATTTAAAGCCAGAATGACGTTAACTTGTTTTAACTTATGGACCTTTACTTGCAACAGTATTAAACATCCAGAATCAGAAACAGTTTCATATTTGAAAAGTGAGGTGTGCTTGAATTGAATTCCCAGGCACTTCAAAAACCCTCAAAAGTTGTAACACCCAATTTGATGGCACAGGCAATCCAGCCCACCTTTTCAAGCCGTTTGAAACAGTTTGAAATGTACAGTCTTCACTGATCTTTTGGATGTGGATCAGACCGGATCTGCCAGCTCACCAACAGAGCTAGACTCCGTGACTCTCCAGCTAATCCCATCTGAGGAGGGAACATGTTTGTTATTTCAGGTGTTAATGTCATTTTTTAAACCATGACCAACATACACAGAGCTTAGTGCATTCAATACAACTGGGTGGTGTTTCCCCACACCAAGCTGGGAGAGGAGCCTGAACTGGGGGGTTGAACATTTTCTCTGTACGTTTTGTACCCACAGCACTGTCCCCTCTTCAGGTTAGAAACTCAGTTGCCATGATTGCTGAAGTGCCTGACTAAGAATGAATGAACTGGAATTGGAAAAGGTACCTCAACATGGTACACTTGAATTGTTAGTGTTGTAAGGACTTATGGGAGACTGAGATTTGTGTTGATTTGCACATTTTCCTACTGACGGTTGATTATGAAATGCTGGATGTTAATGTGTTTCCCATCTCCCTGTAAGCCTACATTTTGATATGGAAGGGAAAACTAAAGACGAAAGAGTACTTGTTTATTTGAACCACTAGCTGGAGCTGTTGTGTTGTGTTTTATTTCACAATTAGGCCTTTCACAAGCTGGATTTACACAAGCAAGATTCCTAATCCTTCTTTATTTATCTTATTTATCTCTGTTCATTTAAGTGTAAGCTTAATATGGAAGAAAACATACAATCCAGACTACAAAGATTGTTACGGTGTCCATCCAGCCAATGTAGCAGCGAATCGCACTCTGTTAGGCACTAAAGAAGCCCAACTACACGGCTTATTATTTACAGAATTAATGGTTGAAGCATGTCAAACTACCTTTTATTGCACTGCTGGCTGTATGGACAATAGTTAGCGAAAACCATTTGGCTGTACCACTCTGCTTAGTCAAGTCTGAAGAAGTACAAATTCTATGAGTGGGAACAGACCAGAGGAACGGCGCTCGATTAAAAGCAAGTAAAATCTCCAAATTACAATGGTTGTCCACCTCTACTGTGCCAGCATGCCCTTAAGCAATGCACTGAACCATAATATACTCCAGGAGGCGCTTGGCTAGGAATTATCCTGTTCTGAGGATCATTGCCCCAAGAATATGAAAAGTTGTCTGTGAGATGAGTTTTAGCCTTCTAGCTAATTGCCAGCTTAAGGGGAGAAACCCACTCCTCCCACAGAGTGACCGGTAGCTGCAGTAATCTCTATTCCATTCATCACAAACAGATGTGGCACGTATAAGAATAAGAAAACACGCATGGAATTTCCCTACAGAAATTAAAGTCCTATTCAAATCAATTTAATCTATTGTATTCTCAGACTCATTAGATAAATCTGAGGTTATCTGTGCTGTCGCTCATCACAGCTGAAGGGTCTCTCTCTGTCACTCTGTCACTAACTATTAACATTAATAACAAGCTGCTATTTCAGGTAGTATATTAAGAGCGTTAGGCATTACGCTGCTAATCCTAGCTTCATAGAGCTTCACATGAATGTAGACATCACACTATTTTCACTGCTGGGCCTGCCAGTGAAAGAGATTGAATTGAGTCACTTCTAATCTAGATACAATGTAATTAATACCAAAAGTTATTTGATGAGGTTTTCAGATATCAAGGTGGTTTGATCTGTTTTCATGTTGCATCTCTTTTCTATATGAATTGTTATTCAGTCATTCTAATTAATAGCCTGCAAAATAGGCTTAATTCTATGTAAGGTAATTCATTTTTGTGAAATAAAGTGACCATACACTTAACCATGAACAGCTGGCAAAAGTCAGATGAGATTTCTTCAGCATGATAAGGGACTTTATCTAATTTCAACGTCTACAGGCGATGTACCTCAGCCTCACTAGGAGGACTAGGTTGGCTTGGCTGGTCATGTAATACGTTTAGCCTTTTCAGGCTTTCACACAGGCCTTATTATAGTAGCTGTGGCCCAATACAGAATCCTAACACCTCTACACCAAACCAAGAGTCACCTTAGGACAAGGGCATTGCCTCATCGGAGTCTACACCCCCCCCCTACATTTCCACAAAAACAAACAAAACATGCCTACTGCTAATGAGAAATGGATGGGAGGAGAGGCAGCCACTATTATACATGCAATAGTTCTGAAACATGAATTATACTTATCATGTTGTGATTGGACGAGGGGCGTTCCATGCTTAAACCACAATGTGAAAACTTGTACCTTATCACTACACCATCTGCAGGTAAAGAGCCGCTACAGCACAGCTACAGATCATCGATGACTTAATACCCTTCACATTTTATAACAACTTGTTCATTCTCTCTCTTTCTCTCACACTCACACTCTCACACACACACACAAGGTAACAGAATAGGTCAGATCACTTGAACTCACCTTCAAGAGGCTACTCAGGCTTACAGCGCTCATGTGTAAAGCCTGACCTGGCTTGCGCGCGTGCACACACACACACTATGCAACACTGCAGAACTTCACAGTTTTCTTTTATTTTGAGTTCCAATACCATAAATGCTTGTAAACAAGATTAACTTGTTTTACTTGCGATTTCCCAGGTGAAATAAGGGGTAAATACTGTACATTTATTACGCTTGCAAAATGTTTCAGGGTTTTGGGTGTGAGGGTCCTGATAGCATGTGTCAGCAGGGTTTATTATTGTTCTACAAATCAGGGGGGCAGGATTGTCCCCTGAAGAGCATGTGTTGGACCCAAAGCCACAGACATGAGGAAAGTTAGAGACAGAAGGCATGACGTCACTTCTAGCAACTGGCTATTTATGATCTAAACATCCATCCATCCATTTTCTAGACCCGCTTACTCCTTCCTATTCAGGGCCACAGGGGGGCTGAAGCCTATCCCAGCATGCATTGGGCGGAAGGCAGGGAAACACCCTGGACAGATCGCCAGTCCATCACAGGGATAACGTAGACAGACAAACACAGTCACGCTCACATTCACACCTACGGGCAATTTTAGAGTCTCCAATTCACCTAACCTGCATGTCTTTGGACTGTGGGAGGAAACCCACGCGAACACGGGGAGAACATGCAAACTCCACACAGAAAGGACCGGGGCGGAGATTTGAACCCATGACATTCTTGCTGTGAGGCGACAGCACTAACCACTGAGCCACGTGCCGCCCTGATCTAAACATATAACTGCAATTATGCAGCTCCTCCATATGATATTTGACTTGTGTTATTTGGAGAGTGTGACATTCCAAAATATTGCAGCTTCTATAAGCTACAGTGTATTTTGTGTGTGTTTGTGTAGGAAAACCTCATCACTGCAAAATATTGTGATATTTTGGCAGAACATTTCAATAAAGCGGAAAATCAAAAAGACCAGTGAAAACCCTAGATACATTTTGGTGCAAAAAGGGTGTAACTGCATTTAATCGTTTTTAAAAGTAGGATACATTTTCTGAATCTTTATATAAGTAAAAGTATGAATTGTACTTATGCTCTGCTATGAAATTAGGAAAATGTCACTTATACCCCTTAGCCATAATAATACATTTGCTCCTGCAAACGCCACGCTAGCCATCTCCACTGAACTCTGTTGCGTTACATTACATCACAGTGTAATTGGGATCGTTTTCAAGGGCTTGGTGCATAGCACTATGATCTGATGGCACAAGGGTTTCAGCCCCACCAAGCTGTAAGCTCCTTGTGTAAGATTGGCTTACTTGGGTTGGGGACAGAGAAGAAAGGTCTGTGTGTTTAAATGAATGTGTGTGTTTGTGAAGACTGAACAATGAGGCTTGGGAATCAGGTAGACAGGGAGAACAGAAAGAAAGGAGGATAAAGGTCAAGAGGAGAAAGATTGAAGATATGAAAAGGGTAGGAGACGAAGGTAGGGAAAAGAGAGAGAAGGGGGGATCAGGAGGGTAAAAATAGGAGTACAGGAGGGAGGAAGTAAGAATGGGTATGGGTGGAAGAGGTTGTGGAGGAAGGGGAGGGGGAAGGTGGAGAGACAAAGATCCTGAAGCAGGAGACAGGGTGTGAGGAAGAGAGAGAGGGAGGGGGAGAGGGAGGGAGGAAGGGTGGGTGGAGCCCTAGTCCTTGGCCTCTGACCTGGTGTCTTGGAGCTCCACCTCTGCTGAGGGAGGAAAGGCTTTACCATTTGGACCTTCTCACTTGATTGACTTCACTGGAATATTCTCTGAGAGCGACCCAGACCTGTCTACCTGCTGCTGGACGGATTCTCTGCTACTCAGCAGGAGACTGCAAAGTGTGGTATGGCAAAACTCAAACTTTATGTGCTTTTGTAGCGTGTCTTCACTCTGAGGGTTTCAAAGGTGTCCAGCGTGATTCAGAGTTGGATTTGAAAGCCATAATTCAAGGTCGTGTACAGTAATTGGCATTGGTGTTCTGTATGGTTTAGGGCCAAAATACATCTCTGACGTTAATGCCTTATGCACCGGCTAGATCCCTAAGGTCATCTGAGGCTGCCCTTTTAATTGTTCCAAGAGTTAGGTCCAAAAGAGGAGAGGCAGCATTCGCCCACTATGCAACAACAAATTGGAACAAACTACCACATGATACTAGGTCCATCTTTAGTAATTTTTAAAAATAGGCTGAAGACTGTTGTGTTCTGTTCGGCTTTTAATTGAATGAATATGTGCTATACACATTTGGCTTGCCTTGCCTAGTTTGAGTAAGAGTGGACATTATTTGAGATGAACGCAGCAGTTTCACCATGCAGTTTGCGCTAATGTACTGTAGATGCATGGGCAATGTTGAATGATGCTGCTGCTAGAATTAACCTCACTGGTTCTAATTCTTATTTGGCACTCAAATTCACTTAATATTCACTTTCTTGGTGTCTGCTATTTCACTTTGTGCAGTGCCAGCAGTGTGCAGGACCTGAGGCTAATCTAGGTACGGTATATCTGCTCAGGGATTAAATGGCTTCCTAATGGGTTTTCACTAATGTCAGGGCTTCACTAAAAGGAGAGCTCTCAGCACAATGTCAAGTAGGCCCACTGTCTGCTGGGATAAAACAGAAATGTCTTCTCTTGCAAGATGAAAAAACAGGTGATTTATCTGTGCGCTTGACAATTATGTCGCTTATGAGTAATTTAAAGCCTATAACACCAGCTAATTAGTTACAGTTTCAGTGTTTCAAAAGCTGCACTTGGACATTGCAGAGGTTTGTGTTTTGTGGTTTAGATTATAATTCTGGTGAGATCGTAGAACAAAAACATTTACCTGTGTCAAACAGTGTCAAAGCCATCTAACGGGGAAGGCCTGTGACTCGACTGATCTCAGACATTTTTCATATGCAGTGGGAAAAGATTGAAAAGTAAACAGTATATGTTCTTACTCATGAAGAAGCCTGAGTTTGTCTTCAACCTGCCTGACAAGAAGTGTACAGGAAAATGGGTTTTATGAAGCTATTTGTACATTTATATATAAGATATACGTTTAGAATTCATGGGAACTGCATTTGTTGGAAACTAATAGTGCCATCCCCTCTCTCCGTCTTTCCCTTTCTCCCTCTGTCTTCCAGTGACTAATATGAGGAAGCCATTGAATGGGCTAGATCCTGGAATCAGACCTAGGGGCTTCTATTGTGTTTAGACAGGGGAGCAG
>OMOT01062043.1:3447-15630 GCA_900312575.1 Acanthochaenus luetkenii | reverse complement strand
CTCGAAGTTACGGATCTGACTTGCCGACTTCCCTTACCTGCCTTGATCTAACATGCCAGAGGCTGTTCACCTTGGAGACCTGCTGCGGATATGGGTACGGCCTGGCGCGAGATTTACACCTTCTCCCCCGGATTGTCAAGGGCCAGCGAGAGCTCACCGGACGCCGCCGGAACCGTGCCGTTTTCTGAACAATGTTGAGAGTTACTGTGAATACGCTAACGTTTGATTTAGCGGTATCAGACTTTTTTTTTTAACGTGTTACAACTGAACAATGTTGGGAGTTATTGTGAATACGCTCATTAACGTTTGAACAATGTTGAGTTATTGTGAACACGTTTAATAAAGTTTGACTGACTAACTTATCTGACTGTTTTTATTTCGCTTAATGCGCCTTATATATGAAAAAAGATCGAAAATAGACCATTCATTGACAGTGCGCCTTATAATCCAGTGCACCCTATAGTGCGGAAAATACGGTACTTCACCTGCACCAACAACACGGAAACGGAAGTGGACAACTTTCTGAAGGACATTCCACCACCGCTAAACGTCAGTCCCACAGATTGGTGGAAAGTCCACAGAGGAAGATTCCCGAGGCTAGCAAACTTAGTGCGGCGCTACTTATGCTTGCCTGTGGCTTTGGGGACTTATACTTGTTCCAAACTTCAGCTCGTCCGCTCCGCTCCTCCACTCTTGCGGGTCGCCTAGCCCCCCCATCGCTGCGTGAATCGCTACCCATCTTCCGCAGGAGACTAAAAACCCATCTTTTCCGACTACACCTAGACCCTACCTGAACTGACCTATCTCCTTCTACTCTTTTCTCTCCCCCCCCCACAAAAAAAATTGTATAATTAAAAATTATCTACACTAACAACTCTGACTACTAATGCTACTGCTCCTATTGAAGTGTTTCATGCTACTTGTTCCTATTGAAGTGTTATATGCTACTTGTTCCTATTGAAGTGTTTAGCTGAAGAAAGACTGCGTTGTATAGTTGGTCTGACTGATGTGGATGGAAAAAAAAAGTACTATTGTAAGTCGCTTTGGACAAAAGCGTCTGCTAAATAATGTCATGTACTTGTTTATTACCACACTTGTAAACAAATGTGGCTGAGACACGTGTGGCCTCAGGCCTCCATTGCGCAAAGAACCAAAGACTGGCCATGCGATACTAACAGTGTTAAAGCGTCACGCATCCATGGGAAAAGGGATATATTTAAAAAAATATATACAAAATTGGATTGTTTAATTCTTGTCGCTTTTCCTCCACTAACTCGGCTGAGCATTGTTTTCAACGCCTCTATGTTGTTGTTTTGGCTATACTGCACACACAAAAAACCTCAGTATTGGCATAGCCCTAAAACAAAGTGAATCATCAGGATTATTACAAAGTTGCTAATGGAACAAATAGAATGTATCCAGTGTTGTTTCACCAGTTTTTGCTTTCATTTTGCAGCTTTCTAATTGTGTAAAATAAACAGTATTTGTCATATTTCTTCAAGCAGTGTTGTGCAAAATAATTAAAAACACACACAAAAGATTTGTATCAGGGTGATCTCAATGTTAACCTCAGAGGTTTGAATCTCTATCTGGAAGAACTGCTCCAACTTCCTTTTTCCTCTGCTGTCATTTCAATTTTACTGTTTTTTGCATTGTCAGGGCTTCTTCTTGGCAGTAAGAGAAGCTTGGGCAATAAAACACAATTGTGTTGGATTTGGATATATTTTTGGTTGAAGCTTGTGAGTGCTTACAGCTACCTTTTTAGGAGCAGATATAAGCCTATTGGAACCAGGGCAAGAAACTGGCTAGAATAACTGATTTCAAAATTTACTAGCAACTCTCCCTATTTTAGCTATACATTTTCTTTCTCCTCTTTACCTGGCATTGGTCAAACGCCTTTCTGTCAATGCAGTTTAAAAAAAAGTATAAATAGCACAATTTACTGTTATCCCTGCCTTTCATCATCTTCCTTGTTCATCAGGAAAGCAATGGTCCATCAGATGCCTATGCAGCCATCTCCAACGCAGACAGGCTGCAGGCTGAACCTGAAAGCCTGCGCAAGTGGAAGGAAGAGCAGAGAGAAAGGCTGGATGTTCTAGGTGAGTAACAGGCCAGTTGAGTTTTATAAGGGAAAGGGACAGACTTCTGTCCTTCTTTGAAATGTACCATATAAACAAAGATTGATATCGCTGAGATCTGGAGGTTTAAAGCTAGTAGACCTTTTGGATAGTATTTGGGTCTGTTCATGAAGTGCATGGTCAGTTGAGGAGTACACCTGCAAACCACTGCAAAACCGAATGCTGTAATCACCGGTTGTCTCTTCCTCTGTTTCTCCTTCTGATCCCCCTCCTTCCTGCTACCATCCTCTCCCATCATCTTTACCCTCCTATCTATCTCTTCACTCCTGCACCATTCCCGTCCCTGCTCATCTCCCTTCCTAGATGCTAACTCTCGTAAGCAGGAGGTGGACTGGAAGGAGAAGGCCAAGCAGGAGCTGGAGGATTGGAACGCCAGGCAGAATGAGCAGCTGGAGAAGACCAAAGTCAACAACAGGTACTGTCCTCAAACAGGGGGAGACATGGGACACAAGGCAACTTAGTATTGCTCACAATTCAAGAGCAAAGGCAGGTTCCTGATAACACGGTGCCACTCCTCGAAACGGAAACCTTGCATACTGCACACATCACCATTTTACTGGGGAGATTTTCCAGTGTAAAAGTGGCAAACTGCTGACATGTTGCTAGCTCTGACTAACGTTACACTCTCCACTAGCACCACACGTGTTGTTGTTTGCCTGTGGTAGTGTAAATGAGCTATCATCACGTGATACATTTCGTGATATCGGATCGGTGCATAGACTCATGTACTCACCGATACCCGATCCAGCATTTTAGGCTGTATCGGAGGCGTTTCCCATGCTGGTATCGGAACAACTAGTTATAAACATTCTGGCTGTTAAATTTGTCTACTCCACCAGCCATTTTGCTAGGTAACTGAGCATTTTGCAGAAGGCCTATTCAAATGCAAGATTACATTTAGCTGTTTAGATATATATTTTTTAAAACGGTGACTGAAATTTTGAATGCAGCCACAATTGTCAGCGGATGGATAGAGGTTTAGTTGCCAAAATGCTGGGCTCAGATCCTCAGCCTAGTTGCTTCTCCACTGTAACCGTAGCCCTGCTGTCCTATTAATAATAAATTACCAGCAGTCTGAGCTCACCACTCCTCTGGCTCACTTGTGTGGGTGGGTGGGTGAAGGTGTGTCTGCTTGGCGGAAAAGTGTTATTGCACTTGAATTGTTTGACATGGAAGGTAAAAACAGATAACTGACATAACTCTTGATACAATGTAGAAAGGTGGTGGTTGCTAGGCGTGGCACCAACTTTCATAATGAAATAATTGATAGGGTTGATATTCCGTCTTTCTGAACTATTTTAATTGCCATGCAATATTTAACCCTTTTGGCATCCTATTCAGAAGTCACTCTCTGAACCAAGTCTTTCTTTTCAGTGTGGAGAGTTGATAGTGTTTTGGAGGTCGCCAAGCGTTTGCTGTCTTTTGACACTCTGCTGGGAGTTAGATGTATTATTGTGAAATGAGCCTTTTCTCATTCAGGCATTCTATTCAGGAGTCCTTCCAAGACCTGAACCTTTCATTATATGGTCGAGGACAGATGCTGTGCTAATGTTTGTATGGTATCCTGTATTGCTTGTGTTTTCATCCTCTTCTCCCTTTTACCACTCTCTCTCTTCTCTCCTGCCTTCTTGCTGCTCTGTCGTTCCGGCGGATGTTTGTCCAGGGTGCTGGACGAAGACTTCTACAAGCAGCCCATCTCTGAACTCATTGGTTATGTGTATGTTGCTCCAACTAACATCCTCCTTTTCATTAATTATTTTGTCTGTTTATTTTTTCTAAATTATCTTCAACTCCAGCCATCGACATTCATCTTCTCATTAGTTAGCCCACACTTCCCTCCCCCTATGTTGCCATGTTTTATTTCAGGCTTTAGTTTTTCATTTGTAACCATTTGAATGCCAATGAAAATTCTAAACACTGGATCATTTATTTTCATAGGTAGTTTTTTTAAATGTATTTATTTTTAATCTAAACTGCAGTTTTCACACCATCCGTCTGCATGTTATTTGTGAGCTGAGGCCTGTCGGGATGTATATTGTGATTAACTGCACGTCACTACACTGCCATCGCTAAGCTCTTCCATCACTCACAGCCATGGGAATCATTTTTCATTCTAACATAGCTATGCCCGTGTTCATTTTGCTCTCATCTGCCTTACTGTTTAATTTCACATTATGTCATTTCACCAAAGCATTTTGCAATGTTTATTTCATAATGTTTGAGTTTCCAACAATTAACACTTGCTTAAGAATGTATGAACTCTCACAGAAAGTGTTTTGTCTGTAGTCTTTATACATATGTGATTTCCCCTTAATGAGTTGGTCTACATAATATTAGAACTTTGCTTATAGGTTTGTTTGAAGCAATTGTGTGTCCAACTGTTTATTTTTTTTACATCAGTATCACTTAACTTTATTTTTTTTACCGACTGGTTCCTTTGAGGGTTTTCCGTTGAACTTAAGGAACCAGTCCCATGGAGTTACTCTGTAAAATGAGTCATGATTTGACTGTCTGAATAGCTTAAAAAGTAATAGTTATATAGGTCATATGTTTTCACCATGTAGTGACAGGATTATTTGTGCTTGTCCACTCCATTAATACAGACAAAGGTTTGTAGTATAAAACATTGTGTAAAGTTTTTTCCATAGTGTCTTCTTTACTAGTCACAATTGGACTTCATGTCCCTTAATAGTTGATTTTCTATTGTTCTTTTTGTAAAGGTATCTGCAGGTTTCAGAAAGCCAAATTAAATATTTTATTTACTTTTCGAGATGTTTTTAATGTTACCTGGAATAAAATGTAAAGTCAGTTTAAAAAGAAACGAAGTTGGCAAAACCAGCATATTTCTGATTGAACATAGTTAATGAAAGTTCTAAAAAAATATATAAGACAACATGAAATTAGTTGTTTAGGAACATGAAGTCAAGCAGATGCAATGGAACAAACAAATGAAAAACCAAACATGTTTTGCATATTGTGCTATAAACCTTGTTCTGAGTTAACCTGCGTGGAAATGCAGTGCAAAAAACCTGTCATTACATGGTGGAGAAAACCCCCAACTTAATTGTGTTTGACATTTTGATACTTTTTAGACTATAGAACTTCAGCTGTGTTCAAACTGAAATTGCTAGTTTTGCCCGTATTGTTTCTTTATTTTGGTTTTTCAATGGGTATTACGCCATCTTTACACAGCTGACCCAGATACAAATGCTGTAGCAGAGCTGTGATATAATTAATTATAATTTTCCACAAGCTTCTTTATACACCTTTTATCCAGCATGACCATCTTTATACTGTGGGAGGGGGATCCATGGGAACCACTCATTTTGAAATTAGGTCATTTATACTTCCGGTAGATTCAAGATGTTTCTGTTAATATTTCCAGTTTTGTTAGCTAAACTGCTTGAATCAAAGCCAAGTCTCTGTAACTTCTTTGCGGTTCTCCCTCACCTCAAGTAGATGGCAATTTACTGTTTCCCGCTGATAGCCCTTCAATAGCGACTTCCATATGCACCTGGCGCACAGGTGATGAAACGCTTGTTGTGGCGTGAGATGGTTACCACCCCATTTGCACAGGCATTTCTCTGGCTTTGCACAGAACAAACACCAGGTCAGGTCTGGCTTTTTTCCTGCTTTTCTCCCAGGTGGTGAGGTGTGTTAGAGCCGGGTTATTTAAACCCCCTTTTCCTCGACTTGACATCTTTACACAGAAATCAAACCCGGCTCTGATCCCCCAATAACCCGATATATGCTCCGTGTAGAGACTGCTTTATATTCAGTTCCAGGTAGCATTAAACGGGTCTTAAAACATCTACAGTTTGGCTTCTGACACCTGCATGATGTCCTGACTTGTGAGTTTGAGTCCAGCACATACTGTCCCCCTTGCGCTCTCCTATCTGACCAGTTGATGTTAAAATAGAACTTACAGTGAAGATTTTATTGATTCTAGCACTGGCCACATCATGGATACACAAGTGCCTCAAACTGAACTGTATTTATGCTTAAGTAGAATGTTAGCTGCTGTGTAGCTACTGCCGCCCTACAGACTAGCATGCTAATTTCGCCTAGCTGGCTCCCCAGCTGCCTTAGAATTGCAGCCTTTGGTTTTGCAATTGGATTACTTGGGAGTGTCCTTAAGCCTGCATTGTAGTGGTCACATATTTTGTTTATTATACATCAGTTTTCATATCATGGGCAAGAGAGGAGACTTGACACTTAGCAGTGTAAAACTTGTATTCAAAGTAATACAATACAAGTTTTGGCTTTCGGATGCTATATTCCTATACCTAAACACGGGTCGGTAAAGGCTTAGACATCTTAGTTAAATATGCTAAGCACTGTTTTGTGAGAATACTTTGGCATCTTCCCTGGTCATTTTTTTGCCTGTACTTTGTCTCAGGTTTGTTGACGAGCTGTCCTTTTGAAGTTTGTCATTACATTTTCATTGTATTTGTTAATGCAAATAAACTCGGCATGTAGATATGCTTGTATGTTGGTGATGCCTACGTGCAAAATGCCTTTCCCTTGCGATTAGGAAGGTGGCATTTTATTTACTTTACTTTTGTGGTATTCTTACCATGTTAGAAGGCTTTTTATGTGCACTCTTCAATGCAGACTTTTGTTAGCTTATATGTAGGATTTCCCCCAAAAGAAGAAAAAATGTTGCTTTTGCATGCTGGCTTTTGACATCTGCATTTAGCTCATTTTTGTTATATTTCATTTCATCCCCTCTCCTCTCTCTCTCCTATATTCTGACTTGTGAAACTGTTTCTCCCTGTTTTCTTTTCCTATGCACCTTAAAGCACACATATTAACCATCCTTGCTACCGCCTAGACCAGTTAAGTAAAAATATAAAACCCCAGAACATCCAACAAATTGTTATTTTGTTTTGTCAGGGGATAGATGCAGTAGTACCTGTACTAGATACGAATGTATTGCCCAGATACCCAGTTTGCTAGCCTAGCTATGAAGTGTAGCTAGATCCACTGCCTACGTAGAAGTTGGGTGTAATGTCCCCTCTGTGATGTTGTGGTCCTTCTAGTCCCGTGTGTATTTGTAGTTTGTTGTGACAGTGAATGTTCATTGGCTTCTCATCCCCATTATGCTGTGTGTACTGTGTTTGGGGGGGGTGAAAAATCCTACTGGCATCTAGAAAAAAAGTCCATGGCAGTAGAATTGTTACTATCTTTGTGGCTGGGTTTGGGTGAGGGCTAAAGTTTGTTTAGCCGTAATCTGTGGCTTGCATCTCAAAATGTCTTGTTTTATGATTGTGGCACTGAACCATTTTTATGTAGTTCTTTTTCTTTTTTTGCGTTATCTTTTTCTTTTTTCTTTTCTTTTTGTATTTTCATTTCAGGTGTTTGTGTGGTAAGCCCTCTAGGGTAAATGCCTGTATTTGATTTGGTAGTTGGTTAAGAACACCTCAATCCTCACCAAGAAGACATTAATTGATTATTCCCAAGATAATGACGCATCACGTTAAAATAAATACTTTTAAGCATTTCCTAGTCTTAGCCACACTTCAAAATGGGCTGCTTTCCAGCCACAGCAAAATGCATGCCAAAGCTTAGTAGTGCTTCCAGTTCTTTTGGGTTTGGTTAAAAAACAGAACTTGCCACTGTTCTTTAAAAAAATTATCAAGGACAAGTATACAGATGAGACTGGCATCCTTATACTTGCACAGCAAAGATAACTCAGAAGTTATGAAACCAAAGGGGAAGCTGAAGTGTATGGGTGTGGGAAAAGTACCCTCCCACAGTTCTGCACAGAACTGCATTTTTAATCCTTACAATGACTTAAGCTGCAGTTTATTTGTTTGTTTTGATTTCTCATCAATGTTTTCAGCTCCCCCCCCCAATCCCCTTTATTGTTGTGGAGAGTTGAAAAAGCAGGTGACTGTACTGTTATGTGTGAACAGTTGGGGGCATGCCACAGTTAAAGAGTAACCCAACCCCAGAGTTTTGGCTGAAGTGCATCTACTCGGATTCAAAAAATGCCTCCAGACCATGGAAAACAAAATGCCCAGTCACTCCTCCGTGCCCCAACACACACAACAAGTCCGATAGCAGCGCTAATGCATTCGAGACAGAAATGTCATTTGAAGTGGAGGACTTCTCGCATCCGCAGTCACCCACTGTCGGCCAAGAAAGACCAGAGCTGGTCCAGTGTAACAAATGTTGTTAGTCAGTATCACACTATGTATGTCCCTCTGGGGTTGCTGTAGGGTTGAGAGTTGTCAGACATCTGGGAGTAGGAAGAGTGAGAAAGAAAATAAAGCAGTGACTGACATTTCTTATTGTATTATAATATACAGTTAAGCGAACACTATCAGCTCGGTTACACCAGTTTGAGCTGGTGGCGTCCGCTTTCCATTATTGTCTATTCTTCTCCACACTATCTGTAGATGTTGGTTTTACAGGGGGTGTTTGCTCGCTGACAAAAGCTGTCACCAAATGCGTCACCTGGCACTAGATCAGCCAATAGCTAAATACAATTGTAATAGTCTGTGTTCAACCTGTAGAGGGCAGTAGCCATGTGGATTTATAACTATCTGTAGGATTCAAGATTTAGGCCTGAACCCATCGACACTACTAAATACCCAAATACATCAGGTTTCAGCTGGAAAAAAGTTAATGGGGTTTAGTTACTCTTTAATGAAACTGTTGTAGCTTATTTTCCTCTGTGAGCCATGAGACAGATGGATGTTTACTTCTGTGTGGTAATTGGACCGTCCTGCCCTGAGGTAGACTCTGCTGAACCAACAGCAGGTACCATTGAGCCAAGAAACCTGCTTTAAAGACTGCTTTGTCTGTTTTTATATTTAAAACCTGGTTCATGTATTTTCCAAGGCTTAATGTTGCGCTGAAGATTTAACTTCCTTTCAGTCAAGGCAAAGAATGAAAGAACCCTGCCAGAATCAACACTGTAGAGCCCAGTAAGTAATACTGGGTGGCTTTCCACCAGAGCACCAGAGTGTGTTGGTGATCAGCAGAGTACTTTCTCAGGGCTTATGTGTTGCAATCTGTCTTGCCTCTTTCCCCCGCTAACACTCTTTCTCCTATCCCTTGTCCTCTCCTCCTCCTCTCCCTGCTCGTCCGTAGGGCGGCTGAGGAGGCCATGATTTCAGATCTGGACGAGAACAACCCCGGCACGGAGTGGGAGCGGGTGGCTCGGCTCTGCGACTTCAACCCCAAGTCCAGCAAGCAAGCCAAAGATGTGTCCCGCATGCGCTCCGTCCTCATCTCCCTGAAGCAGACCCCGCTGGTCCGCTAGGCAGCCGAGGCTAGCCAGGGCCATCATTCCATTTCAACCCGCCTACCGATGTCCAACAGTCTGTATTTTGAAGACAAGGGGGCACGTCGGCCAATCTTATCCATATCCTATTACCATGCACCGCCCTGTTGTTTCCTAGTTTAAGGATATAGCCCCTGGCCCTAACCCATCTGTCTCCTGGTAGTGCTGTAGCGATTATCCTTAAAGCCCCAACTCGCCATCTTCTGCTACCCTTAAGGGTTTGTACCTGTGTGTACTTCTTCAGACCAATAAAGACCTTGCAGTTTTTCCCCCATTGTTTAATGTCCTGTGGTCAAGGCCAGGTAGCCTCACATCAGGTCTTGTGGTACACCCCTATGATGGTATGGGTGGAGAGTTGGGGCACTAAAAGGAAGGGGTTGGTGGTTGTAAAGTGATTCCCTGCATCCCCAGACCCACAGCTACACTATAACCTGCCTCACAGGGCCGCCGAAAAGCATAATTCTCATGATGCAATACTCTTACGGCACCCTTAACCTTTGAACCCATCCCTAACCTGGGGGTTCATCTATGTGAAATCGTCCCTCCAACCCTCCGTCGCCTGATGTTTTTCCATCATTAGAAAAAACGTATATACAGATTTATGTTTTCTCGTTGCTGTTCTTTTTAAGGACCAAACTGTCAGACTAAACTCCCAATTCAGTGCGTGTACTTTGACCTGTGTGTAGAGCCGGCTTGTGGCATATTGTGTTGAATTTTTCAATATGTATTTCCTTTTGAAAAGCATCTCCCCTCCAGTCAGGAAATGTTCAAAGTCCAGTCATTAAATGTGACCCTATTTGTATGCGTTTAAACTACAACGGTGTGTGTATGTACTCTGTGTGTACCTATGTACATATAGAGAAGGCTATATATATGTATATACACACAGTATACAAAATGTTTTGTCATTGAAATTAGACTTCGGCTTTAAAGAGAACGAGAGAGCCAACTGTTGCTTGATCATGCATGTTCATCGTCCATTTGATTTCAATGTCAGAAAAAAGTGAATGAAACTTGTCTGTCTTTCTTCAACTGGATGTTGTTCTGCATTTCAAGAATGTGGTTCTACCTTGATAACAAATAAATAAAAAGAATATGGTATCAGCAGGTTTTGGAAAAAGTCTTAATGATTGAAACTACATTATCTAAACTGAAAAGTTCTTGAATACTGTTAAAAAGACCATGTTAAGTCTTGAGTTAATTGTAAACAATGTGTCTTGATGCTGTTTTTCATGTGAGAAACCAGCCCTGTCACACACGCATGCTGATTTCAGCTGTAAAATTGGTCATATATTGCAATAGAGCTGGCATTAAATAGGTAGTATAGTCTGAAATGTAATTTAACACTTGCATATACCCTGGAATACGTGATTTGTTGCATCATTAGCTCACAAGTAGGGATGTGACTGTTGAGAGATCTTATTTATGGCTACATTCTGGGGGAGAATTAGCAAGGGAGCCAGAGAAACCACACTTTGGTATTGCCACAGATCTGTAGGCCACTGAGCAGCTTTTTTAAAGGAAGGGGGAGAACTTTTCATTCCAATTCACTCTACCAACTGCTCCAATGCCTCAAACGGGCAGTCTACTTGTCACAAGATTTAGTAAATCTTGGAGCTGCAATATGCAACTTTTCTCCTTGAGGTAGGAAATGTATGCCCTTCTCTCCCTCAGTTGGTCCAAGTTCCCAACCCAACACTTGTCACTCATTTTGATGAGCTGTCTACCTTGAAATGGCATGTAGCTTTCGTTACCGCTTTCCTCCATTGTCTAGTCATGCTTGTTTATGTAGTGCTTTGTTACATGCCTGTTTCAAAGGGCTTTACATACCATCATATACATATATACAAAATTCATTTTTGTTTTGATAATGAACTATAAAAATTACTACACACATCAAAATAATTAAAGATTACAGATTGAACAAACTACAACAAAAACATAAACCTATATCAAGAAATGATCAAACATGAATTAAATGTAAACAATTTACAGAATTCTTAATATGTACTTTTAGTGTTCCATATCTGAGGGAGTACTGATCATGTTTTGTTTTGTAACAAGGAACGTGAAGATGATCACCCTGTCTCGTATTATGCAAATTCCTTTTTGAATACAATTTGCTTAAAAGTTGCTAAACGTAGAAGGTAAAGAAAAGGCAAGTTTGTGGAGGTATGTATTTGCCCAAACAATATTACCTTAACTCAAATAGGGATAAATCATGGAATAATTAAGGTTAGTAAACAAGATAAAACGTGGTTTGCTGATGATCCCCAATGACCATTTTATCCATCCATCCATCTTCAACCGCTAATCCGAAGTCGGGTCGCGAAGGTAGCAGTTTTATTACAAACAAAATGAATGTTTTTTCCAATTAAAATTCTCATCAACTTAAAATGCCAAAGAAACAAGTATGAGAGACTTGAGAAATGTATCTTCCATCTACTAACACTCGAACATAATCCCTAACATATTTCCTGCTAATATAATAAAATGTAACTTTTTAATATTAAATGAGAGCTTATTAAGTTGAAACCATCTTGCAACTCTCACCATTTCCTCATTTGTATTATTAATTTGAGTGTCAATGTGATAATATGGGAGGCACGGTGGCGCAGTGGTTAGCACTGTCGCCTCACAGTAAGAAGGTCCTGGGTTCAAATCTCGCTTGGCCCTTTCTGTGTGGAGTTTGCATGTTCTCCCCGTGTTCGCGTGGGTTTCCTCCGGGTGCTCCGGTTTCCTCCCACAGTC
>OMOT01061945.1:0-12287 GCA_900312575.1 Acanthochaenus luetkenii | reverse complement strand
GGGGGGGGGGGTGCGCCCTTTGGTCACAGGTCAGCACATGGTTGCCTCGCACGTGACTGTGACTTCCTGTAGTAGAAAACCTCTTTCAATAGCAAAAGGCCATTTATCAACAGTACCATGTGGCCCTTTGACTAGACATGCAGGCTGGGATGGACCGAGGGTTGGCGGTTGGTCACCTGAAAGAGATCATCCAGCCCACGCCGCAGGTGACCTGACGGTAGGCCACGATAAAGGCCTTTCTATGTCATTATAAACGTGTAACTCTTGGAAAGGAAGGACTCATTTTTATTCTAAAACAAACTAGAGGTTAAAGCAATGAGACAAAAACCAAGGCACTCTTCGTTCCGTATGAAACCAATTAAAATACCTTCATCATGGCGGCACGGCCAAACACGGCTATAAAGAAGGCGTTTCAAACGTTTCAAACAGACACCAGTGCCACTTGCTTTTATTTTGTCCATTTTGAATTAACAACCAATGACCACCATCTCAGGCGCCATCAGCAGCAGCTATGGAGGCATGGGACACCTGAAGTGCTATGTAGTGTGTGTGGTAAACAGGCAAGTGGTACCTGTCGACCTCTAGGTGGACCACCGTCTCCAAACGCATTGAAAGGAATGCCAGTCATCATTACGTCATTATCAACACCAGGAGGAAAATATTTAAATAAAACCTGCATGCGTTTGAACTGTAAAAATGGAATTAAATGAGCCAATAAGTAAGACCGTTTTCAAGACCAACGACAGTTGTCGAGTTAGCGAAACCAAATCTACTGTATGGGTGAAAACTGCGGAAGACGCCAACTAAATTTCCTCTTAATGATTTAAACTCCCATATCTGTATTCTAAGACAGTGTCACGCACATATTCTTTATCTGCTGATCGTGATGCTTCATACAGACAGCATGTCTATATTAAGTGATATGTTCAAACCTGAGATACCATTTTGTTGCGGCATGCCATCACAACGGAGATATTTTCAGTCCCTTATCCACATTTCCTAGTTAGGTGGCATAACACGATATCATTGGAAACACTGGAATCTCGAATAACATTGACAATTGAGCGCTGTAGATATGCGCAAAGTCTGGCTATGATGACGGTGATGATGCTATTACAAGTATAGACGGAGTTAAACTGTAAAACTTAACTGTCAGTGAATTTACTTTCCAACTAGGTTTCCACTTACATTTCTTGAAAGGCAAGAAAAACAACGTCATCTGCATCCCGTGTCATTTTCACATACACATTCTTGACCTGCTGATTCTGACGCTTAATTCTAGTTACAGCATGTCAATGAGTATTATTCACACCTGAGACGCCATTTTGTTGGCTCGGTGAGAAACAGTGCCTATTGTTTTTTTCTTCTTATCAGGTGTCGCTGAAATTGATTGAAAATTGTTTGAGCATACGATACATCATATACATCATTACAACATATTTGTTTGCGCGCCAATACTTTTGGAGTTTAAAAGGGTGAAGGATTAAACGGCTACGGGAAAATGATGATCGCTAAACTTCAAACAATTTGAGCTAAAAGTGCATATGTATGGTAAATCAAATTTGATCCACTACAATTTTCATTTTAATGCTACCTTGCTCACATGAGAAAGGGCAAGCTAGCCAGTTATTAGCTTAAGATCATGCTTTTTAATGTCGTCAACATTCTTGTGCAGACTGGGACCAAAACTTGTACAAGGGTCGGTGGGCTTGATGAAATGACCAATAGATTGCAGCAGATTAGAACAGACGGACTGATTTCCCTATCGTGTGTTGCAAGGGTGGATACAAAAAAAGGATCAAAAGAGTAGGGAAGATCTTGGGTGAAAATATGTAGAGGCAACTCTAAATAACAGGGGTTCCCAACACCCATGAATCTCAAGCACACCTTCATTACAAAGGGATTCATAAATAAGACAGAATAATAAATAAAATCACAAAAGAAATGCGACGCAAAAGGCAACACTGCTGGTTATCAGTCTCCTTGCTCTTTTTTCCTCTCTCCGTCGCTGGTGCTTGTGATTGGACAGGAGACAATACTCTCTCCTTACATCTCCCTCTTGACCAGCCTTCCTTTTACTCTCCCCATTTCCCTCTCTCCCTCCTCTCTCTTTCTCCTTACACTCTAGAACTCGGCAAACTCCTTGGCACATTTCTCAGTGATGGAGACGCGGATCTCTTCCTCTTCATAGTCATCAAAGTTGCTGGTGTCGCCTGGCCCTTTAAACTTGGGGACGAAGGGAGCCTCCACCTACACACAAATAAAAACACCTGTTGAAAAACTAATTTTACATTGGGACAGTCACACATCTACACAGTACACAGTACACACACACACACCTTTCTCTGGTAGATGGCAATCCAGTCAGTGGTTGCAAACCACTTGTGTCCCTTGATGTCATTGACCCCATTCTTGAGGTTCCCATAACGTTTTGTGAGATCCACCTGGTGATAATACCAATACATTTCACTTTTACATTACAATAAACAGAGAACACGAAACAAAACAAATGGTAAGCCTCAAGTCAAGATGGCTGTAAGATAAGACTTTTTCTTTTTTTTCTCACCTGTAGCAGGTTCCTCAGGAGGTCCTTCAGGTCTGAACTGAAGTGAGATGGAAAACGCACCTGGAACAGAAGAGATGGTCAAGGAGAGGAAGGAGGCAGCAGTAGCCTAAAGGTCTGAGATGCGGGCATGTGACCTGAAGTTTGCCATAATGAATCCCTGCACAAGCTGAGAAAATCTGGGTAGAGAAAATGCATGACTAATGCTCTCACCTCCCTCAACCATTGTACTGGACAGTTCCCAAGTGTGATTGCGTGGAACAAAATGAATGTGATTGACCGTATTGTTGAAAAAAAGAGCATGCATGCAAACCTTTCCTGAATAAAAAAGGAGAATGAAGGAGTCACACGATCCAGACACCTGAATCCTTTGTATTTGCTCATCATCAACTATGGTTTTGATTTTCAAGCTTGAGCGGTCTGTTCTCTAAGGACGTACTTTAACGTAATGTAGGCATAGAGCATTCTGATTTGATTTACAATTGATGACCGGGATTATGAGCAAGCAGGCTAGCAAAGCTGTTAACCTGTTTACATGTGCCCATGTGTAAAGCAAGGCTTGGGGATGTCAAACTCTTTGCTAGTGTGATTCCTCAGGAACGATATAGGCAGAGGACTGAAATATATTTTGTCCAAGCCCAGGGGATAATCCAATTGCTGCATAATACACCTGAATTATGTCAGGAAAGCAGCACCAAAGATAGTCAAACAAGAAGAAATGTAAATGAGGGCGACAAAGGGAGGAGAGGAGAACTTTTTACAGTGTTTTCTCTCCCATTGTTTAGATAACAAGGCCAAATGAAGTTAATCCGTTTCAAAGAAGAACATTTAAAAGTAAGTACCATGAATCATTTCATTGTATTTTGGGAGTTCCTGTAAATACAGAATGAGTGATGGGCACTGACACAAACCCCATCAAGGTTAATCACCTTAAAGAAGCTCTAGTGAATATTTACAAGACCAAAATAACAAACTTATGGTATATCAATGATACTTACTAGCCTATCATAATGAGCTGTGCTGTACTGTGGAAACAAGATGTTCCTGATCCGAGAGTGATCATCACTCTTTAGTTGGGCATAGAAATGTGCTAATCTGAAATGAAACCTTTAAGATAAGCCTATTAAAGTAACCAAAACAAAACTATGACCTACATTACATACCACATAACTTGGCATTGCAAAAGAATGTGTGGGACTGACCCAGACAGATATAGTCCCTGTTCAGTAAAAACTCCTAAGGCAAACAGGCGACACATTTTCCAGACAGATATGTGGCACACAGCGGTAATCAGTGGTCAAACTCACCTTCCCTGATACGATCTTTTCATAGATCTGAATGGGCTGGTCAGCAAAGAAAGGAGGGTACCCTGCTGCCATCTCGTAGATGAGTACACCCAGTGCCCACCAGTCTACTGCCTTGTTGTACCCCTGGTGGAAAAGAGGAAGGGTGGGGGGTACAAGAAAAGAGAGAGGAGATGAGTCTGATGATGATGATGATAATGATAATAAACAACTTCATACAGCACTTTAAAAAGTGACTTGTAGACGTTTAACAAACAGGCATAACAAAAAAAACACAGCAATAATGAGAAAGATGGCAGTAGCTCAGGAGGTAGAGTTCCCGCCCAGCAACCGCAAGGTTGAAGGTTTGAGTCCAGCTCCTCCCGGGGGAAAGAAATCTGTCATAGTGTCCTTGAGCAAGACACCTAACCTTAGGAACTACCAAGAGAGCCCCGTGTGAGGATGTAAGGCTGCACTCAGGCTCATAACGGGTTGAAAGGCCAGAGATGTGTGGCCTAGGGACAAGGCCTTGACGAGCCTCAAAAGTTATCAACAAAATCTTGAAATCATCTAAAACTGACAAGTAACAAATGTAGGGATGACAAACTGGGTGTAATATGGACACAGGGTCAATCTTATTTTGACTTGGGGAAAAAACTACCGATTTAACCTTTTGGAATGTTGCTCAAGGTTTAAACATCAAAGATGTCATTATCTGTCAAAGGATCAAGAAACTGCTGAATTTGTCTTGAAATGCATTCCAGATCAATAACAAGAACTTCAGTTCTGTACGTTTAATTGCAGTTCTGAGACATTCAGTCCTGAACATGAGGTAAACAGTGATGTAATACGCCACTGAGTATCATTGGAAGGCAATGCCATGCTGGTAGCTGAGGTGGCAGCATTATATAGTATGAATAAAACGGCACCTAGAATTGAGCCTTGAAGTACACCACATATAACTGAGGTATAAACATGGTCACCAAACGGACACACAAAATGTTCTACTTGACAGGTGGAGATACCAACCAATTGCCTCAGTCTATCAATGAGAATGTCATGCACTTAGATCGAGCAACACTAACACAGAGCCTGCATCTGCATTCATTAGGAGATCATTAATAACCTTCAGAAGGGTGGATTCAGTGCTGTGTCGCTGGCGAAACCCTAACTGATTTTGCTTTTATTTAAAAAATGTTGTTTCTTTCCATGACCACTAAGAGTTGCTTTTAAATTACTTTCTACCAAATCTAGATAAAAGACCATTTCGAAACAGGCCAGCTTATTTATTAAGGATAGTTGAATCATGATTGAGAGTGAGCAGGGAGAGAAGGGGGAAATAAATAAATTGTGACTATGTGACGGCATCAGTTTAAATTTGTATAACTTAATTCAGTGACAAAAACACGAGTCCCAGATCAATCCTGTGCTCTGTGGCAACCGTGCCGTCCTGTTCTGTGGAAATGAAGAGTTCTATTCCGAAATGTTAGGTATCCGTTTTTGGGGGGAATTATCATTTTAAATTAATGATTCAATATTTCTAAACTACTATGGGTACAGTCTGTACAAGTGTTGCAATTACAGTAAGTCAACTTAAATGAACAACAATCCTTTAAAAAGTGCCGTCATGCGTTTTAACTTTGTGCAACCAACGTAAACGGTGAATGTCTCATTTTGGAAGGAAACCTTTCAAATTATTCTGGCTAGCTGACAGTACACACAGATATAAAAGGGCCTCAATGGTGGCTCACTTTGCTGAGAATAATCTCCGGGGCCAGATATTCTGGGGTGCCACACAGTGTCCAGGTCCGCCCCTTTACACGTTTCGCAAAGCCGAAATCTGTCACCTGAGAGAAAAAGACATTGAGAGGAGTGGAGAGAGTGAGAGAAAGACAGATAAGCAGACCTTCTCATTCAGAGTGTAGAGGAATCGTTCACCAGTTGTTATTTCACTGTTTACCACTGGAGGCCTGCAGAGTCTGTGCTATAGGCCAGCCCCAGTGTACCAGAATGCTAGTCTGTAAATCCCAATAATATTTGACTGATCAATGTCCTGGCACCACCACCATAGTTGCACTTGTGCAGTAGTGGATAGTTGTTGATGGATGATATATGACTGAGGGTATGCTTGTATAGAGCTTGTATAGAGCTCAACATTGGTATGGCATCACAGATTAGGGGGTGGGGCAAACTCTTATGTTGTTTCTGAACATTCACTAATGCAGCTCAAAATGTCCTAAGGCACAGGACTGTATATTTGAAAACAGAAATTCAATGGTATTCCCCTTTAGGTTTTTGGGTTCTCTTGGCAAAACCCCACATGAACCATTATGGCTATGGAGGATCTTATGTGCCAAAATTAAATAAATAAATATGCCCCATGAAATAATTATATGAATACAGGAATGTATATAAATTAACAAATTGTATGTAACCTTAGATAGAGCTAAATTGTACACAGTGTTATGTCAGGATTATATTGAATCTAAATCAGGGGTCAGGGGTAAATAGAATATAGTCCTGCATTGGGTCATTCACCTGTATGTAGCCCTGTTGGTCTATGAGCAGGTTTTCAGGTTTCAGGTCTCTGTAGATCAGGTCCAAAGCATGCAGGTACTCAAAGGTCAGAACGATCTGAGCTGCGTAGAACCGAGCATGAGGCTCACTGTACACACATGTGCACACAAACACAGGAACATGGACAGAGAAAGAGTAATTCAGTGGAGTGTACAGAATATAATAGAACAGAACAGTATAGAAGAGATGAGAACAGAATACAATAGAACAGAACAGAACAAAATAGAGAATGCAACGCTTGATGACATGGGAGAAATGGCTAAATGTAACCGCAATTCACTTCTGTGTATGTCCACAAAATGCCTCTGTGCTGTCCACACACACTGACCTAAATCTGCCAATTCTCCGTAGATGGGAGAACATCTCTCCACCTGGTACATATTCCATCACCATGTACAGGTTAGTGTTGTCCTGGGGGAGACAGAGGACCTGTTAGTGACGCACACACGCACACGCACACACACACACACACACACACACACACACACACACACACACACACACAGAGTGGGCAACTGGACATCAGGGATCACAATGGAGTAGACATGGAGTAGACATGGAGTAGACAGTAAGGAGGAGAATGATCCCCTGGCACACATTTATTTCAAATTTAATTGAAATGGTAATTTTCAGGGTCATATTACTTCTACATCTACTGACCATTATTACATTTATTTATTATAAAAGGTCTAATTATTATAATTTTTTTCAACAAATAAATAATCCAGAAGCCCAGCAGAAGTTGAGTTGGGTGTCCAAAAGTTTAGATTTCCAAAACCAGATTTTTCTAACATTAACATTTCTTACCTGCCTCAGATGCTCTAGGCCTAAAGTAACATTGGCTTTGTTTACATACAAGGAGAATTCCACTCTTAACCTGGTTAGTCAAGTAACCTGCAGCCTATGACATGAAGCCAGATTAGTGGGTTAGGGAGCTAACTTTGGACTTAACCCTGGCTTTTCAGTCTCACGACGGTGGCTCACTTTATATCTGTGGTAACTTGGGCTGCACACCTAATCAGCTTATGTTCAGGCGATCAGATCCACACGTATGAAAAGCCCACCTCCTCATCAATCAGCTCTCTGGAAACAAGTAAAAATAACTGTACAGGGGGATGCCTTTAATTAACAGGCTGCTCGCAGGGCGATGGTGTTTAGAGTCCAGCAGAACAACTTTGCTTTCCATGCTGATTCATTATATCATCAATGTTTGTAGCGTTTCACAAATGTTAGTAATCTACCCACTTTTACAGTCTAGCTAATGTGATGAACTGTCGCCAGGGATTATGTAAACAATTGAATTGTTATCTATTGCGATTAGTTCATTATTTTCGACTAGTTGTATTACTTATTTCTATATTCTGACTGTGTGCTTATACTGTAATTCATTTCCCCGCTGAATTCTATTACTTTTGCAGCTACAATGACGTAATTTCCCCATGGGGATCAATAAAGTATCATCGTATCTTATCTTAAATTCAGGAATATTGGACAGGAATATTCTGATAATAGGTTTATCCCAGGGCATCAAATGTGCATCCATTCATGTTCTGCGGGTGCATCTAAACAGCTTAACCTGAATAAGGCCTTAATTTGAGTATGGCCAATAGCTGGGTTACGTAGCCACTGACGAACGTGGGACTTGAAAGTGAAACGTGTGCCGGAAAGCTTTGCCTTTTGTTGGTCTTTGTCTCAAAACCACTACATTGTAAGTCTCCCAATTTGGTATTATTTTCTAAATTTTGGAGGTTATAGAGTAACATATCCTTCTTCAACAGAAACAACTTGAATTCTGGCATGATGGCCCAGGCAAGTCTCTTTTTCTAGAAGTAATGCATGTTTGACACCACGCAAAGTTGCAAAAGCTGAGAGCTCAAATAAATTAAGGCAAACACAGATGTGACATACAATTATGATGTAAAATCATGTATTCTTTACACTTTAGACTGTTAAACTGCTACCAGTTTTTGTGGCACTTGCTTAGTTGAATGACAGCTGAGCAGTGTGCGTACCTACAGTAAGCTATCCATCTCTACAGATGCCAGATGCTGAAGTGCTCACTTGCCACAGATAATTAGGACTGCCAGTATAAAACGTAATTTTTTAATATTGAAGGGACTTGAAATACATTTAAAAGAGACAGACCACTAGCCAGTTGAAAGCTAGTATCGGGGATCGGCGATGGAGAGGAAGATGATGAGAGGACAGGGGGAATCTAGCCAATCACTCATCCTTAACATACACCTACACACAGGCTTGCACACAAACAATTTAAAATCCTCGGTACCTTGAAGGAGTACTCTACTCGCACCAGAAAAGGAAAGCTGACAGCCTGTAGAATCCTCTTCTCATTCAGAGTGTGTTCTATCTGCTTGAGCTTCACCACCTGAAAGGCAGAGATGGGAGAGGGAGAGGGAGGGAGACAGAGATCAACTGAGCTAGGGCAACATCTATTTGGAGAAGAGGCGAGAAGCTACCTAAATACCAATATGCCAGTGATCTCCCAATTTGATTCCAATAGCAGTTTCAAGACGCTCTGAAACCTTATCGTCTGCCCCCTATATGATACAACAGTCTCTGTACAGGGTTCCAACACATTATTCAATTCCATGACATATACTGCATGGCCAACATTTGCCAGCATCTATGGTCAAATGTGTTGTTGTGTGTGTGAACTTTTAAAGTCTTGTTTTGGCTATACACCCCTGTTACCTGGGACTTTTATCATATATTTTGCATAACACTGATATTGAACAGATAGTCATGACATTACAAAAACTTTTTGGACATGTTTCATTCTCTACACATGTCTCAGGCCTGGAACATTTTCAAATCCACGACATTTCCATGTTTTGACCATGACGATAGGAACGCTGACTGTGCCTGTCACTTGGTGTTGTGGTCGTGAGTTTCCATTCATGATAGACACCTTTATCATAATCATAATCCTTTTTATTGTCACACACACATGCACAGAGCACCGCACACACCTAGTGAAATTTATTCTCTGCATTTAACCCATCACGGATCCCCCCCGGATACACACAAGTAATTGCACAACACACACATGCTAGGGGGGCCGGAGCAGAGGGCTGCCATTACGGCGCCCGGGGAGCACTTTTGGGGTTAGGTGTCTTGCTCAAGGACACTACGACAGATTTATCCCCGGGAGGAGCTGGACTCGAACCGCCGACCTTGCGGTTGCGGGACGGGAGCTCTACCTCCTGAGCTACTGCCGCCCTCAAACACTCCCCATCCCACTGTGATGACCTCCTGACCCCTGACCCAGGCTGACCTTCTGCTTGTTGAGGATCTTCATGGCATAATGCTGTCCCGTTTCTTTGTGCTTCACCAGCATGACGCGGCCAAACGAACCCGTGCCCAGGGTTTTCAACCTCTCAAATTGCTCCAGGCAAGCAGTGTTCTGAACACAAGACAAAGAGGGTTAGTTGCTTTTTGTGAAAATGGGACTGGTGGAGAAAGGGGACTGACTGGGGGTCCAAGATAGCCTGGTGAGGGTTGGAGTTAAGCAGCGTCATTGAGTAAACCTTTTCTTTTTAAATATTGACTTTATATGTTTGTACATGTACATATGCGTGTATAAGTGTATATATGTGTGTGTACTATATATAGTAATTATAGGGTATATTCTTGTGCGTGCCTTCAAAATCGACTTGAGCGCAACAATAAAAAAACTTGATGAAAATAAATATTTTGAGGAAACTGCTGGATCAACCGTGCAGTGTAAAATATGCAATGACAAATTTGTGACTTACACATTACATTACATGTCATACTGTTGGCGGAGGCAGCCATGCAAGGTACCAACCTGCTCAACGGGAGCAATTCGGGGTTAGGTGTCTTGCTCAAGGACACTACGACAGATTGTTCCCGGGAGGAGCTGGACTCGAACCGCCGACCCTGCAGTTGCGGGGCGGGAACTCTACCTCCTGAGCTACTGCCGCCCCCATACAAGTATACATTGCATGCATCATATACATAGTACATCACACCATGCACCACTACACAAACACATATATTTGCATGTCTTTGATCACACACACACACACACACACATATATATATGCACACACTAACCTGTGCAGGGTTCTCCCACTTCTTGAGGAAGTCCTCTTTGGCTTTAACAAGGAACTCCTTGACTGTGAAAGAAGAACCATCAGTGTTTAAAGAAGAAAAAGCTTTAGCAGTGTGTGTGTGTGTGGTGTGTGTGACAAAGAGACCAGGAGATGGGCAGTAGGATATTCTCTTTTTAAAAGGAGATTATACTTCTTTTTAGATATTTTGGGGTCATTTTTAGCCTTTACTTGATAGATACAGAAAAAGGGAGAGGAGAAATTGATAGAAAGGGGGGTGCCATGCGAAAAGGTCCTAGGCTGGATTCAACCCCAGGTTGTCATGGTTACATGGTATGCGCCGTAGCCCACTGAGCCTCTAGGACAGGATTTTAAACATTTACTATCATTTTAAAAACATTATGGTGTCAAATCTAGCTTGAAATGAACTGCTGTCCCAGGTAACAAAGACGCCCCAAATAAGAATGTGAAAATATGGATGGATGTGAAAAGAAAGTTTGTAAATCAATATCTTTTCAAGTACGCAAAGCTGTTTTCCATCTGTATATGAATAGCAGCTAATGGCTTCTTCTGAAGGTAGGAGAACAAACCCTGATATCTCTAACTATGCTGATTGTGTACAGACACCATCAGGAATAATGTAAAGGAGAGCGGCAACCAAGACGATAGGTACTTAAACTTAAAATCACACCAGTATTATCCTTTAAACTTAGTTCACGTAAAGTACAAGTATGAGGCTTAGGCTAACGTTTAGGCTTGGCCTCGCTCGGATACATGCTCCTAATTGGACCAGCTGGGAAAACATGGGTGAGAAAAGTGAAGGAGTAACACTCTCCTCTCCCTCAACAACTACTTGCCTTTGAGCAAGGCACTAAACCCTCAACTGCTGCAGGGGAGCTGATCAGTGGCCAACTGGGAGGACAGTTTCAATAACACACATGCACTCTATACTAACATGGTGATAGCTGTATATACGACATGTTTATAGTGTCAATATTCAAGTGGGTTTGAGTATGATACACACACACACACACACACACATGCAGGTTCATGAGAACGCAAGGTTGATTTACAGTAGGTGTCTTATCAACGTCTTCTCTCCAAAAACCCTTTTTTAAAGATAAGTTCATACTCCAACACACGTCTTAGTTAAGCTAAGCAAATAACTCCCATCACATGGACTAATCCAATGACCTTTGACATTAGCAAACTCTCAGGCTTCAAGCTACATGACAGAGATTCTCCACTAATTTTGCGGCTATTGTTGCACTGGACTTACATTACATTACAGCATTTAGGAGACGCTTTTATCCAAAGCGACTTACATGTCATACCGTTGGCGGAGGCAGCCATGCAAGGTACCAACCTGCTCAACGGGAGCAATTTGGGGTTAGGTGTCTTGCTCAAGGACACTACGACAGATTTTTTCCCGGGAGGAGCTGGACTCGAACCGCCGAACTTGCAGTTGCGGGGCGGGAACTCTACCTCCTGAGCTACTGCCGCCCATCACACCATGCACCACACAAACACATATATTTGCATGTCTTTTTGACTGTGGGAGGAAACCGGAGCACCCGGAGGAAACCCACGCGAACACGGGGAGAACATGCAAACTCCACACAGAAAGGGCCAGGCGAGATTTGAACCCAGGACCTTCTTGCTGTGAGGCGACAGTGCTAACCACTGCGCCACCGTGCCGCCCGACTTACTGTGCAGCAGACACACTCAGGCCAGCTCAGCGGAGACGAAAACCAATGACATGTTCCCACC